>VZUA01408595.1:0-13258 GCA_013401035.1 Horornis vulcanius
AAAAAAAAAACACTAGTATTAGAAAGATACTGGTTTTATTAACGCTCTCCTTTAAAAACCATCAGATCCGGGACAACCTCGCTATCAGTGTGGACAATCAGTCAACTCCCTCTCCTCCCGCCCTGATCCCTCCTCTCAGGATATTTGCATCATGGCTGTTCAAGGTCAGTTTTGGAAGTCTCACACAGGAGTGTTTTCTCCTATATCAGAGCTGAATGGGTAATGGGTATGTATTTAGTTGCCTTATTTTTAGCTTTAACAATCACTGCTGGCCAAGACAGCAAGTGCCTTGCAAAGGCTCTTTGGAGCTGGACATAGGTTAATGTGTGCTTTGTGGGAGAGCTGCTGGAGACAGATTGCTTGGGCTGACTGGAGGGGAGAGCAAGGAGTGCTGCAGGATCTGTTGTTGTTGCAGGCAGCCACGCTGCCCAGCGAGTACAAGGAGGGGAAGCTGCAGGCGTTCCGGCTCCTCTGCACTATGATGAGCCGGCGCCAGGACCTGCTGCCCAACTCTGACTTCCTGGAGCACTTCTACTTCGTCCTGCGCCTGGGGCTGACCAGCGAGGACCAGGTACGAGCTGTGCTTCCTGTGCCACTGCTGCCCCATGCCATGGCAGCAGGAGGTGCTGCCAAAACCGGCTGCTGTAGCTGTGTGCACAGAAGTTGTTCTGGGTCTTCCTGTCCTGGGCTGGCCTCAAGAATAAAGTGTTTGAAAAAGAATTAATTGACTGTTAGGTGCTGGTTGTCACACAGAAACAGCTCAATGCTCATGGGAACTCTAAGAAATATTCTTTGGACAAAATAAAGAACACTTCCAGGTTTTTATGGTTGTAGGAATGAGAGCAAGGGCTGCAGCTCTGCTGGGGTTGGTAGCAAAAGGACCCCTCAGGAAATTCTGGGAGTTGCTGATGGTGCCTTTAAGAAACCAGACAGTTTGATTGTTTCTGAAATGGAAGAGGGAAAGAAGGAATTATTACCAGACTCTTGCCCCTCGGTTTCCCTCCTGAAAAGTTAGAGCATTTGGAAAACACTCCTTTTAAATAGATAAGAATAGAGAGGCAGGGGTTTTCTCATGAAAAGGCCTGCTGCAGCTGCCCAACACTCCAGGGTTCCCAAGGTATTTTGCAGCCCCACACTGCCCATCGCTCTGTGGTTTCCCTGGATATTTAGCAGACTGCTGCTCCTCTTTGTTCTTGCTCCCCACTCTGGTGACTGTGTTTGCCTCTTGGTGGCACACTTGACCACAGATTGGCTGGTGTGTGTGTCCTTCCCGCCATGCTCTCCTTAGCTGTGGAACTGGGTGAGGTGTTAACTGGCATTGCCTTGGAGTGAGGTGTTGATTGGAAGCAGGATCCTTATTCCTACTCCTGCATTTCCAGGGTGATTGGCTCCAAGGTGCTTGCTAGGTGCTTGCTAGGTGCTGAGAGACTGGGAGCCTTTTTATCAGAGAGGGTGTGGAATCACAGGGCACAGGATCACTGGAACAGTGGTGTGTTCCAGGATTTCAGAAATAAAATTAACTTGGGGGTGGCCTTTTTAGCACAGATTGGGTTTGTCTGCTAAGCACAGGCATAAATTTCTCCCTTGTAAGGAATGTTCACAGAAGGAAGGGTAGGAGGTGTCTCATGGAGGAATTTTCCTTCTGTACAGATCACTAGTGCAACTTTTAGCTTTTATGTGGAAAAGCCACAGAAAGACAGCCCAGCTCCAGGAAATCACCTTGGCTACTTCAGAAGAGCTTTTTAGGTGGTTACATTATTAAAAGTATTTCAGTCAGGAACCTCCTTGACCTGAACGGTTTTCAGTATTTTGGTTTGCTTGACAAATGTGTTTTTGAACTCTCTCTTTTCACTCCTCCTTAAGGATATGTGAATAGGAAATTGCTGCTGTATTGTGTAGCTTTTGGTGCTGATAGAAAACCAAAATAATCTGATTTTGAATATGCTATAAATGAATATAGTGTCATTCCCAACAAGTATAGCCCAGTTTTGCAGCCCGGTCTCAGGGGGTGCATGAAAGAGCAGTGTGAGGGGGGTATATTTTCTAGGAGGCTCCCGCGGTGCTCCGAGCCCGAGATGTAGCAATTAGCTCAGCAGAGGAGACAGTGGGGTAATGAGTTACAGCTAATTTGTCCATGTGGAACTGTCTACCAACAAACATCTCTGGAGAGGTGAACAATTCTCTGCAAGCATTGCATCACCTCTCCAGGTGGGAGAAGCCCTGACACCCGCAGCCACAGGGAGTGAGCTGCAGTCAAGGAGCACGGGAAGGGCCTGGGGTCAGGGGCTGAGTGACTATCTATGGGGTGCCTCTCTCCTGCACTGCTACAGCCTATTGGAACTGCTCTGCTGCTGGGCTACTCTGGGCTTTCTTCCTGTTTTTTTAGGAGTGACGTTGGTTGAGGCTCACAGCCTTCTCTCTCTTGCCTCCAGCGTGAAGGAAAGAGAACTGATATGTTCACTACCACACTGGGGGTTAGGGAAGGTACTTTACCTGTGGTTAGAGGGCTGGAAATCAGGAAATGTTCCTGGGGGGGTGGTTTGTAGAGATGCTGTGGGATAGCCTGCTACAGTTTAGGTGGGCATAGCTGCATACTGCTGCCAGGTGAGCCTGATGGTTGGAAAACTCCTGTTTCAGCAACTGCAACCGGGTGTGTCTTTTGGTTTGGGTAATAAATGATGCTTTTTTAATCAACTAAAATCTGACACTGCAATGCGCAGATTTTACAAATACCTGAACCATGAAAAGAAATGTATTTTATTATTGCTGTTTTATTGCTGCTGCTGGCTGCTTACTGTAACAGTACTTTTTGCTTCATTTGCCTGAAAAAGTTGATAAGCATCTCCTTGCTCCATGGCTTCTTCCTTTTTGCTGAATAACGAAAGTACCAAAACACGATTCCAAAAAGCTACAAACACTTCTCAGAAAATCTACAGTTGGCATAATTGGATTTCTTCAGCTCGAGTCTTTCTGGCAGTTAAATAATCCTTTGAGGTTGCTGGTGGTTGTCTCCTAAGAATTCTGTGGACTTTTGAGTTGCTGTTTCTTATTTCTGTGTGAATTTCTTCTCATAGTCTGAGAGGAGAAGGCAGTGCAGGTGAGGTGCTCACTTACAAGAGACACTGTAAAAAGAGGCGGGTTTTCAATCCTTTTTCAGGTTTCAACCCTCTGCTGCTCAGTGTCATTTTTTAGCCAGTCTCACCCTATTACCAGGGTGAGCATCAATTACTGTGCCTGATGCCAACTGCCACCAACACTGGGGTGTCACCTGACACTCAGAGGTTACCTGTGAAGTGAGCAAGGGGGTCATTTGTGTTCCTGACTTTGGGAGTGAGTTTAACAAATAAATTTAATTAAAGTATGGTCATGCTTACTTACTTGCCAGAGGACCTCTGGAGTAGGATACTTATGTTTTTAGAGAACATAATCAAAAGCAGAGACTTCAGAGGTTCTCTGTGGAAAGGACAATGGACAGCCAAGGAAGGAGACTCTGCCGGTGACTTTTTCAGTTCAGTGACATGAAGAGCAGAACAAACTTTAAATACAGAATAAGGGGAAAATTGCTGCAGTCCAGCTCAGCTGGCAGATGTCCTGGGTGATTAAATGTCAGCACAAGCAGCAGGCCTGCCCATGGAGCACAGCCTGGCTGCAGCCAGGGCACTCAGCAGCTTTGTTTTAACTCAGTTCCTTTTAGCAGTGCAAGGATGCTATGGATGAGAAGCTTTGTCAGTAGAGGTGCTGAGCTACCAGTGCCTGTTGTCCATAAGCCTGTTTATTTGTTCCAAAGACACTGTCAGTGGTGATGGAAAGGGAGCTGCAGCAGCTCTAAGCTTCTGTAGAAACACTCACTGAAGCTCTCTGGGTGGAAAACGGCTAATTTGTAATAGGAACATTTTTCAGCAGAGCTGCTACCAGAGGGGTCGTTAATTACCTGTTTGTATTAACACTGGTCTGACATTAAAAAAAAAACCCAGCATTTGTGGGCTTTTGTATCTTTCTGTCCAGTTGTCATTCAGCAGCCAGGAGCAGTGTGCAGCAGCAGCCGTTTAAAGGTACAATAAATGAGTAGCTTTGCTTTTCCCCTGTGGAACAGGTGCTTCTTGCCTGGATTTCTGCCTGATGGTGTTGCACATGAGGGCCCTTGGTTGTACATAAACCATCATGCCTTTTAGATTCTTTCCTAGACTGCCATTTAAAAGGGAATAACCTTAATGTAGTCTATTAAGGCTTAGATTCCCCTATTTTAGCTTCTTGAGACTTCTTTCCAATGGCTGCCACAATTTTCTGCCTCTTTTAATCCACCCCTTATCTCATTTTTCTGTAGAAAATTTGCCTGTGTGCTCCCATTATGTGCTTTGAGTGCTTTAAAAAAGTGTTAACAGACAGCATGTTTCCAGTAGGGACAAACAAAAGTCCAAATGCCAGGGTCTCACAGGAACTCTCAAATCCCCCTCTGCTCACCCAGAGCAGGCTAAGTGGGAAGTGCTGGAGAAAAGAGCTAGAAGATTGACTGGAAGCAAGGGGGAGCCAGGTCCTGCCAACTGCAGGCACTGTGCATTTGGGAATGATTTTTGTGGTTTTGTTCTTTTTCTGTTTATTTTGCTTCAATTCATTTGCCCTTCCTAAGTTGCATCCATCCCACCCAGATTCCAGTGTTGCGGTCAGTGTCCTGTCTGTCAGAGCTCAGGGCAGTCCTGCCACGGGCACTTGGGAGAGATGTGTGTGGGGACACAAAGCCACCTCCACATTCCAGGTAGAGCCGTGACCTTGGCACCCATACACTTGTCCCTGTATCCACTGCATGCTTTGGGAATGCTCTGTGTATGCACAAACCAAAATATTTATTCCAGTCCTTTATCCCAATGCTCTCCTCACTTGTGAAAGTATCAGACATGCTCCAAAATGGAAGAAATTTAAAAAACTTCCTCTTGTATTCCAGCCTCAAGGGACTTGGGCTATAAAATGTAACTGTTTGGGATTAGGTTTTTACCTGGCACCTTGAAGTGCAGCTTTCTGATAAGTTAATCCTGGATCTCCCAAGGTTGTCAAAATACTTTGTAAATTTGTATTGGAACCTAATTTTTGACAAGTTAACTCTTACCTAAAATGTCATGGTGGGTAGGAAAACTTGGCATAAGTAAATTGGAAGCATTTGTTCCTTTAAAGTAGAAAAGGAAAAGGGAAGTCTTAAGTCTTCTGTAAATTAATAATCTTTCCTGTGCCATAGATCTCAGCTGCCAGTGAGGTGTCTGTCGGTGAGGAACAGAGTGAACTTTCAGTGAAAAATCCATGTTGTTCCTGTCAAGGGACAATTGGAAACATGAGGAAGGCAGCTGGCGGGCTATTTGGTTACACCTGTAATCTGCAAAAGTTTGAACAAAAATTAGGTGAAGAATATTTTTGCAACTGACCTTTCAGTGAACTTGCATAAATTTATTTCACTTACTCAGTGGATGTTTACAACCTTATAATTTGAATTACTAGATTAATCTATACTGAAATATGATGCTGTTTATAGGGTTAATGCATTTGAGAAGGACATGCATGTGATTGCCCCCTCCTCTCCCCTCTTCCCCAGCTTTAACACCACAAAGCATCATTCTGAATTGAAATAGTCCATAATGGTCCTTGTTTTCACTTTTCTTTAACAACATGAACACTAAATTATAGCTGTGCAATTATGTAAACAATGGAAATGCTTCCAGAATGAATACTTCCTTTTAAATTTTCATTTTGTGCAATTGCTGAAAGGTTTGGAGCCATAATAAACCAAAATTATTTTACACATTTATCATTCTAAAGGTCACTTATGAAAGAAGTAAAGCAACAACACTGTGCAGAATGAGTAAACCAATTTCCACGGCCATCACCATATGTTTTTCTTATGGCTTGTGTTTTCCAGTTGCTGTGTACATAGCATTCAATTAAAGTGATTCATTGACCAGGCTGGGAGCTGCTGCCCAGAGTTTACATTTGCAGGGAGGGAAGGAAGCCCAGCTCTGTTTGAATTACCTGATTTTGCCGTATCACTGATAGCACAGATGTCCTGGCTCCCTCGCCTTCTTACAAGCCTCTCTCTGCTGATAAGCTCCCTGAGTCCTCAGATTGCTGCCCCGAATCCCATCTTGTGAGCAGGGCGCTTTGCTGACTGGGAAAGGGGACAAACCTGGCAGGCTACCTGTGAGCATTGTCCTGGGCTGGTGCTGGCCCTGCCCGAGCAGAGCAGTGGTGCCACGGGCAGGAGACAGCCTGCCTGGCCTGAGTTGAAGTGCAGTGGTCCAAAGTGTGCAGGGTGATGTGCTCAGTGCCTGGGGTGAGCCTGGCTGAGCAGGTTTGTATCTGGCCCTCCCTTGGGAGATGGTTCCTGGGTGTGTGTCACTGCAGCCAGCAGCCTATGCTGGGAATTCAAAGGGAAGCTGAGGATTGCTTCAAGAGCTTTTCAAAGGGAATTTTTGAAAGGTTTCTTGCAATGAAAATGATTTATTTTTAATAGTACTACGTCTCGTAACTGGAGAGTAGATCCCTGCAGCCTTTTGGACCATGTTTGCTGTCACAGCATTCATGTATGACAGGAACTGTTTTGTGGTTCTTCCTTGCCCCGCTATGGGAAGTGTTCTGTGTAGGGAACGTGGCTGGGATCTGTGCCCTGGTGTGTGACAGATGGGAGTGCTGGGCTGAAGACAGGAGTTAATGCAGTTGTTTGGAGCAGCTCCCTGCACCACTGCCTCCCTGGCCAGGTTAACCCAGGCTTTTTTATTGTGGAACATGTCAGCAGCAGCTTGCTCCCATCTGCTGCCTGGCTCAGGGGCCAGGCGAGCCCAGCCCTACCTGGCCCCGCCATACAGGTGTGCTGTGCTGGACTGGTCTAAAGCGTTAATCAGCCCTTAATTATAACAAGGTAGGTCCTTTGTTCTGTGCTGACAGAGAGTTTGCCACCCGCTTTATGAGCAGCTGCATCCATCTGCTCTGCTTCTCAATGTTTGCACTGACCCATATTGACTCAAAATGCATGAAAGGAAGTGATTAAAACAAGTTTAAACATTAACTTGAGTGGCATTTTAGCTCATTCAGGAAAGTGAAAGCATTATCTGCTACTGTGTTAAAAACGAATACTGTTTATTTGAATATATAGCAGTTATTTCATAGGATATATGAAAGGTTATTTCTGGTGTTGCAGACACTTAGTGAAACACTAAGTAGGGGCTGTGCAGGTGTTTAGCAGGGCTTTGAGAAAATAGTGGGAATGTTGAAGCATCTCTTCATGTATAGAAAATTGGATTTGTCAGCTTTAACTTCTGCAGTGGAGATTAAGCACATGGACACATTCTTGGGGGGGTCTCTAGTTCAGGCTGTCTTTGACACATCAAGAAGCCAGCAAAGATGGACATGGAAAAGGGTTATCCTTTGCAACTTTTCAAAATTTAATTGAATGGAAAATAATCATCTACTCAGTATAGATATAGCTTGATGTAACTCTTCAGCAAATACAGTATCGCAGGTAAGGATTACATGGGTTTTATGCCTAATTTTAAACCTCCTGAAAGCTTGCAGGGAAGAAATCTTGAATCAAATATAGGAACTTTGCTCTGGTTTGGAGAGACTATGAAGACTTGAAATGTGGAAGGATTAAAGATGAAATGCTTTATGTACTCTGTACCACAGGGTGATGGCGAGCAAAGCTGGGGCTGCTGGTCTGATCTTTCAGGGTGCTGGGAGCAGGCCTGGGGGCAGCTCATGTTCTTGTAGCATGGAATTCTGAGAGACTTGAGGAACTCACTCCTCTGGACTGCTGCAGTGTTTCATCCTAAATCCATTACATGTTTGGATGCTTAAATCCAAAGTCTTGTGTAACAGAATGTGCTTAGGCTCGAAGAGACATGAATGGTGGTGTGGGCTTTTGAACAGGAATTTACGGGTGCAAATGTTACAAAATACCAAATGCACTTTGGCCACTCCAAGCTCCTGAAGTGGAAGGAGGTGATTATGTGGAGATCAGTTTTCACACAGAGCTCCGGGAATTTGCACCTTGATCAGTGTGGGACTAGGGTGCCTCAAAGTTAAATCTTCTTGAACCTCAAAGTTAAATCTCCAACTTTCTCTTTTGCTTTTGGCCTTCCTGGCTTTTCTCCTGCCTACTCTTGCAGGACATCCTGAACATCGTTATAAAGCACTGCCCACCATGGTTCTTCTTCCTGGGGCTACCTGGCTTCACGATGCTGATCGGGGACTTCCTCGAGGCAGCAGCGCGTGTGCTGAGTGCGGACATGCCGGAGGTGAGTGCGACTGGCTTGGCACAGCCACGCTGACCGGGCTCTTGGGGTGCATACTAGGGTGAGAAATCCTGGGGTAAGGCAACACGCTGGTGCTGCAGAGGCGTTTGATCCAAAGGCTGAGGTGTGAGGAAAGTGTGTCCTGGGTGACTGCCACATGCCCACAGAAGCCCATGAGGGCCACCACAGCGAGCAAACGCCAAAAGAGAGTGGGGAACTCTCTGGGTGACACAATCAAAATAAAGGTCTGGGAGAAACAGGAAAGCTCTGTTGTATGTGAAACATCAGCTCAGGAGAGACCTTTCGGTCTGTTCTGGCTCCGGGCTTTTGCTGGTACTCTTGACATTTGTGTGGCTGAGCAGGTGGCCCTGTGCAGGCCCACAGCCCTCTCCTGTTTCAGCAGAACTGGAATGGTGAGCCAGCCACGTGTCTTCCATTGGCCCTCAAAGAGCTTGGTCAGCCTCACTGTTGATCCAAAGCTTAAATGCCAATAAGAAAAGGATGCTCAATTTTCCATGGGAAAAAAACACAAACCAAAACACCCCCTTCAGTTTTTCCTGCATCCATAAAACTAGTTATGCATTGCATTTTCAACATTATACAGTAGTGAATGTGTTTATAGCTTGTGCCGTGGTGCTTTCGGTGGCTTTATTGCAGTAGGGATCTCTCTGCACATTCATATCACCTATGCAGTGAGTGTGAGTGGGTTCTGCACACACTGTGCTACAGGATCACCTCATAGTGCTGGATTAGTGCTTCACCCCCTCACTCAGCTGTTCTTCAGGGGGTTCTGTACTTTCTCTTGGCATCAAATGGCTGATTGTCAGATTGGGTAATGAGGGGAGGTATTAAAGATGTAGCTTGTAAAGATGTGCTCAGGAGTGGGGCCAGGCACCAGTGGAGGAGCAGCTCAACCTCACCAGGAGAACAGAGCAGCACAGCAGAGAAAGCACAGGCAGGAACGTGTGTGTTAGGTACTGCTTACGTTCAGCTCTTGCTGGAGTTGCAGAGGAAAAGGTTCTGGAGTGTTCCCTGGGACAGCTGAATGCTGTGTTGTGAATCCAGTACACTGAGTACAGCAGTGCACACTGGCCTTGGAGCTGGAGGCATCTCCACATGTGAAGGGTTTTCAGTGACTATTTTAGTGTATTTTTTTTTTAGTGACTATTTCTGCCTACTTGCCCTTTGCCAGGCTCCCCGCTCCGAAGCTCACACCATCCTTGGTGCTCTTGTGTGTTTTCCAAACACCTACCAAGGAATCCCACGCTTGGGACCCGTCTCAGAAGCCAGTGAGAGCATCACAGGAACTGCAGATGTGAAGGTAAAGCCGCATTAATTGTAAATCCTTAGGTAACCTAACCTCGTTTCACTATGCAATGACTTCATTCCTGCCCAGATGATTGCCCTCACACAAGCCTCTGTGGCTGTTCATAAACTTGAGGCACTGCAGTGATCCACTGCTCAGAATTAGGGATGATTGGGGAGGAATCCCTGAGTTCCTCATGAGGCCTGAGCAAGCAGTACCAGAAAGGGTGCAGAAATCCCTTCGCATGCTTGGCTTCTGTTCTTGCTTCTTTATCAAGCCTTGGAGAGTCGCTGGAGGTGTCTTACTTCTAAAATTAAGACAGTTTTGGGTTTTCTGTACTAAACAATACACTAAGCTTTTCATAACATGTTTTAGTTAGAACCTAAACACTACAGTTTGTATGGATTGACCACCACTTGTGTTTTGTAACTGCCCCTTGATGCTGTAAATGAATTGATTTCCTCTTGCTGCCTCTACATGACTTGTAAGCTGATTTGATTTGTCCTCAAGGGCCTGTATATTTAAGTTGTAATCAGTGTTTCTCCCTTGACAAAATACAATTGGCATGAGGTAAAGATGCCTTAGAAACAGAATTAAAGTGACTTCACCCGTAACTAAGTCAGAATTAAACATCTTTAAAGTAGATGTATGAAAAATATGCTTATTCTAATTTATTTTGTTATTTTAGTATTGCCTCATAAATATTTTATTGAAGAATGCTACAGAGGAGCCAAGTGAAGCTGCAAGGTAAAATACCGAGTAAAAGAAATGGGAAAAATCATAGAATTGGTTAAGTTGGAAAAGACCTTTAACATTATCAAGTCCAACCATTTATGGCTTGGGAAAGTCTTTTTGCTGCTTATCTTCTGCTGCTGCCTTGTGGTTTGGTCCTATGAAGTTGAGCCTTACTCTGTACCATGAAGGTGCTGTCATGTTGGAGGGGAAAGAGAGATCTCATCTTTGTGCATATTTTCCTTTTTTTACCCCCCAAATATTCCTCTAAATCTCCTGACCAACTCCCTTTTTCTTTTACCAAAGATGCATAGCCATCTGTGGCCTTGGTGTGTGGATCTGTGAGGAGCTCACACAGTGCACAAGCCACCCCCACGTGAAGAAAGCCATCAACGTCATAGGTGTGACACTGAAGGTATTGCTGTGGTGGGCTCTGATCAACGTGCTTTGGGGAAAAAAAGGCATTTTCACTTTGCAAATAGTCACTGATGATCTGAGGCATAGGCTGCTGCTGTGGTGTCCTGTGCAAGCATGCAGGACATTTGCAAAAATAGCCAGTGTGCCTATAGACTCCTTCCCCAGCAAACTCACATAAGAGATTACATATGTAATGTCCAGCCTGGTGTTTCCTAATGCTGACAATGTGATTTCACAACACTAAGGTTTTTTATTGTTTGCAAAGATGCAAAGTAATGAAATGTAGAAAAACGGAATGCAGTGTATTGTATCTGGATGTTTTATTTGACTTTTAATCACCTTTTTCCTTCCAGTTTTCCAACAAGCTGGTAGCTCAGGTAGCCTGTGATCTCCTTCAGCTGCTGGTGTCTTACTGGCAAAAGCTTCAGGAGTACGAGTCCTCCCTGTGCCGCAAAATTACTGAAGTAAGTCAGATTCTTTAAAATGTTTGTATGGAAATCATATGCAAAGTTGTCTTAATCCCTTCTTTGGGCTGCTGTGATTTTGTTAACTCCTGCTTTTTTTCATTATTAGGAATGTACTTGCCACACTCCCTGGACCAGTGTAGGTCCCTCATTTGTAGTGTCTTGTTTGCAAAATGCTCAGTAAAACGTTTTCTTTTGCTTGGACTGACTGACACAGGCAGTTGAGTGCTCCTAGGAGAACTTAACCTATTCCATGCCCTGTGCAGTGAAGGTCTGTCTCTGCAGAGGAAGAAGCTGAGTGCCTTTCTGACACTTGGTTTGTCTGGCTGCAGATCCTGGTGGCCACCATCGCGTTTCTCCTGCCTGGTGCTGAATACTCCTCTGTGGAAGCAGATAAGAAGGTGTGTCACTGAAGAGAGCTGTCTCCATTCTTTGTGCTGTTTGAGGGGGGTTTTAAATGAGGTTGCTCCAAACCAGAGTTGAATTTTAAACTTTCTACTTCATCCCGTAAAGTCTGGGTGAATTTAATAGAATGTACCTAAACACAGTGTTCTGTGTTCTTGTTCAGTTCATAGTTTCACTGCTGCTTTGCTTGCTGGACTGGTGCATGGCACTGCCCATGAAAATGCTTCTGGACCCTGTGTCTGCTGGTGCCATGGAGGATCAACATGCATCCAGAGCTCCTTTGCTGGATTATATTTACAGAGTGAGTATGGGGAAGGAAGATGATTTACTCTGCCTGGCTGTTTAAAGATGCCTTTCCCACACCCTGAAGGGGCAAGAGCAGCTTTATCAAGCACTAGAAAATCATGTCATCCAGGTGAGAAGTTAAAAATGCAAAATGTTAAGAAGATAAGATTAGAGGTGTAGAACAGACAGGGGATGGTGAAGACAAAGGTAAAATGCTTAAAACAATGAGCTGGGGAAAATAATCTTTGCAGAAATATTTGGATTATTTGAAGTGGGCTGTTAAAATACAAAACAGGACCTGAAGCAAGCTGTTAAAGAACAGAATCAGTGCAGATGGTGACTGTTAATCTAAAAATGCTGAATTTGGACACGGATGGGTTGTGTAGTGTGTCAGAACTGGAGGCCCTGCTTGCTGGGTGTGTTGGGGACTGTCCCGGGTTGATCACTGGTTCTGTGTCCCCGCAGGTCCTGCACTGCTGCGTCAACGGTTCCAGCACCTACATGCAGCAAAGCCACTATGTTCTGAGCCTGGCCGACCTCTCTTCCTCTGACTATGACCCCTTCCTGCCACTGGGGAATGTCAGGAGCTCCTCGGAGCCAGCCCAGTGCCCCTCCTCCTCCGATGTGGTCAACCTGCTTACCGTGGCTGAAGGTAAGGGTGTGCCCACAGCGTGGCCTGGGCCAGCATGTTTGAGCTGCAGTGGGAAATAGTGTTCCAGGTTCCTTCTCTGCCTTAGAAACATGCTTCTCCTTACTGCAGGTAGTAACTGTTCCTTCAAAATTGGGCACAGCTCTCTCTGGATGAATTCCAGTTGCTTCTATGATAGGATGTTTGCGTTAGATCCTTAAAACGAGTTTATGTTTAGAAGATGTAAAGGGAAAGAGAAACACTGTAAACCAAAGAGAAATAGTTTTACACTGAATATGAAAAAACCTAGAAATTAGGAGGTTTCTGGCTATAAGAGGAGTAACATTCCCATGGGAAAAGTGGAGGCACAGCAGTAGCTCAAGACCCCAGTCACTTGAGGAAATAACTGATGGGTGTGCCTGTGCTGACGGGACCATCTGAGCATCTAGCAAGTCTCTCCCTGCCTCACACAAGACTTTTCCACCTGCCAGGGGTGGAGGAGCATTGCTCTGCAGTGACATCTCTGCTTTGCCTTGGCTTTTCTGCCATGTCACCCTCCTGATCTGATGGATATGGGGATGTGGCAAAGTAAAATAAAACTGCAGGACAGGTAGGATTTCTTGGAAAGCTGTTGGAAATCTGTCCTTGAACAGGAAGGATCAGCAGGTCACATAGAGCAAGCTTGCTGCAATGTGGCAGAAATCTGCAGGTGCTCCTTCTGTATTGTCTCTTGCTGCTCTTACTGATCCAT
>VZUA01408596.1:0-13311 GCA_013401035.1 Horornis vulcanius
CTGCCACTCCCTGCCTGGTGTTTCCCAGCCCAGCCAGCGCTCAAAGACTGCCAGCAGAGAAGACACAGTGCTGTTATCAGGGGGTTTGCCTGTTTTTAAAACCCAAGACAAAAAGCACCCAACAAGAGTGAATTGCAGTTGTGCTTCTCACACCCCAAACCTCCTGCCTTGTCCCACGGAGGGGAGCATCCCAGCAGCATGTCTGGGACAGCTCTGCAGGGACAGAGCTGCTGCCCCATCCTCTCCCTCTGGACATGGCAGAGCTCAGCTCACACAGCACTTGGTCAGCAGCAGCTGGACACCTGCTGCAGCTGCATCCTAGTGTGGGCTCTTTGGAGTTTGTTCACCTTGACCTGGTTCAGCAGAAATGCTTCCCCCTTCCCATTTTCTTCCAGCCTCACGTTAAGCTACAGAGAAATGCCATCTCAGTTTCACAGCATCTTCAGACCAGCTACCCTTGGGGTCCCAACTGCTTGCTTTCTCATGGAAGTTTGTACATCCCTAGAGCACAGACGTGGTTATTTTTCATGCCATTCTTAATATATTAGAGTCAAAAATAGAATTATTCTGTGTAAAAGGCAAGGACGTTTTATCTCCGGAGAAAGAGCAGTGTAGTGCAACAGCAAGCAATTTGAAGGCACAAAAATAAACCCTCAAAATTTTCTTCCTGAGAGGATGAGAAATGTGTGGGGGAAAAAATAGAAATTGGTGAAGCAGTACCCAAAAGCCTGCTTCATAGCTGCACTTTAACTATTTAAAGCACACAGGCTGCACCGAGGCCTTGTTTAATATTTAGGGCTGATATTGACAGGCCTTGCTTTACTAACAGCATATTATTTTGTTCCTACTGGGAACAACCAGCTCCTGCATGCTAAAGAGACTTCTTTGGAAGGAATAGAAAGCATTTGAGCTGCAGAAGCACAGGGAAATCTGACCCTCCCGTTAACCAGGAGTGGTGCCTGTGGTAACTGCCAAGCACCAAGCCCACAAAAGCACAGATGCCTCCACAGCCTTCCTCTCTCCCTCACCCTGCCAGAGGAGAGGATAAAAGAATACACGAAAACCATCCACAGCCTGATCAAGGATTCAAGTCATTCATGAAACTGGACTGAAAGCACCCAAGACCTGTGCAAGTGTCACAACGTTCAAACAGCTCTTCAAGTTTTTGTTCAGAGCAAATCTACCAGTTTGGAACCACGGCAAGCAAGTTCTACAGATCATTGACAAAGAGAAGCTGCTACAATAATTGCATCTGGATAAAACAGGACAGCTGCAAGATCTTCAAAGGTTTCACATGGCTTTTAAGTCTCTGTGACAAACAATACTTTGGCAAGAAAACCCTTTCT
The DNA here is from genome assembly GCA_013401035.1 of Horornis vulcanius. Lineage (NCBI taxonomy): Eukaryota > Metazoa > Chordata > Aves > Passeriformes > Scotocercidae > Horornis > Horornis vulcanius. The sequence goes on from VZUA01408596.1 coordinate 1,347, forward strand.
TTCCTGGATAATTGTTACTTTAGCGTGGAAGAACATGATGGTTGAATCCTTTCAAAGAAGCCTAGGAGCCTTCATTCCTTAACAAGATAATTGTTTATCATTCATTATATGCTTGATATTCCCCAAGAGCCTCTGTCCCTTCTAAGCAATAAACAACCCCTTAGCACATACTAAAGAACTCATTACGATCCTGATGTGAAAATTACATGGCCAGACATTAAAACAAGCATAATTTTCCTATAGAGATAATAATTATTTGACTAATTGGGTATTTTTGCCACACAGTCCCCATGATAGCTCCTTTTTTCCCTGCTGTGTCTTCTAGAAAGGATAGTGTAATAAATGTGATAATAGTGGAAAAGGCAAAGGACGTGAAACACAAAATGTTTCAGAGACTGAAGTTAAATTCTTCAATAGTTCCTGCCCAAGATTTTGGGTAGGGCCATTATTGGGGGAAAAAAAATCACAGACAATTCGAAGGCCAAAACCTCCTGGCCAATTAAAGATGTCCCTGAGTGCCATCAAGGTGTGGGCTGCTGGGGTTGGTCAGCTATCCATGCTTAAATAAGATGTGGCTGTAGTGTTTTGGATATGCCACCATGCCTCTTTGGTCAAAAGAAGTCTTTTGGAGTAAAAGTAGCATTTAAAAAAAAACCCACATTAATATAGTCATAAACACCTGTCTCAAAATACAAGAACAAGATCAACAAGTCGTTGCAAGGGGTAGTAACCAATCTTCCCTTGTCAAAACTCTGCTGAAAGTGTGGAACCTTTTTGTCTGGCAGTGTCAGGCAGAGCTAAACAAGCTTTTTCTGGGATAGGGGTGTTCACTCTTTTCAATGTATTTTGCCATGAACATAAACTGACATCAAAAGACTTTAAACCTGTTTATAAAATACAGTGGTCAGTTTATCAAAACCTCTTTTAGTTGTTTAGTAAAGCTTAGAAACCCAAACACCTCAGTGTTTTACTGTTATTCCTGGCAGACAGACTTTAACTGAGCACTTAAGAGCAGGGCCTTGCTGACACTCTGGGTGTACCTCAGGGTGCTGTGCAAGCTCTGCATGGCTTACACTCACTGCCAGCTGCCAGGAGCTGACCAGATGTGTTTGCTGCCTTGGCAGAGCTTCCCCCTGTGCTATGAAACACAAGGTGCAAAGTTGAAAATGAACTCTTGAAAGTCACCCTGCAAAGACACCATTCCAGGAGCTGCAGCCTGGTTTAGGCTTTGGTTCTGATTCACGTGACCAGGTTAATAAAATTAAAAGCTTTAGTGGCCACTTTCAGAGAGGTGTCTGCTGCTTGCATGTGCCCAGCTGGTCCCTGGCAGGCTGGAGCAGGGCTGGGTCCTGGTCAAAGCAGCTGCTGCCTGGTCCAGCCCTTTGGTTTGTGGGACACAATGGCAGAGATGAGCCCCTCTGGCAGGGAGTGGTTTCCTCTCCCACAAGCTGGATGTGAGTTTGCAGGATATGACCAACGTCTCATTTGTAATGTCAAATAGCAGCCATACAAAATCCCAGCGTGGTGTCAGCTGTGCCATATATTCAAGGGAGTGCCTGGGAGGGTTTCCACCCTGTGAGCCAGGCTCAGCTCCAGGACAGTGCTGTCATCCACACACCACATGCCAGCTACTGCTTTCAGACCCAGGAGAGGAGCACAGCAGTGCAGTTCAGTTCCCAGCCAGCTACCAGGGGCAGCAGGACCAAACTCAGCCAGACCCTTTCTTGGCAAGCCCATCAGAGCTGATGGAAACTGCAGCTGAGCTCCTCTCCCCTGGCCAGGCTCCTGGAGGCATCACCCAGAGGACAGCAGTCTACCCACTCACTCTGCACTGCTCTTCTGCTCTTTACAGAAGGGGCCCCCCAGCCTTCCACCACCTCCTCCAGGTATTGAAAGACAACTCCAGTATGTAGCAATACAGTACCAGAAAAGTAAATGCCAGATACAAATCAGCAGCAGAAATAAGACTATGCAGTGGAATCTCCAGTCCCCAGGTTCCCAGACAGAGGTTTTTTTGTGGCATAATTGCTGCTCATCTAAAGCACTGAAAGGAAAAATAGTCTTCTTTTCCATTCAGTCATATTTCCCCTGTACAGGGCTGTTGCTGCCATTTCCAGCATGTCCAAGTTCTGCTTTCAGACGTTTGGGTACTGGTACATTCTCCCAAGATCATATAATTATCAGTAACCTCCTGTTCCACTGCGGATATGAGCAACCCTTTTATGCTCACAGTAACAATTTAGAAGTGTTAAAGTTTGAGCACTGGGCCCCTGGTGCTTACACGTGTTTAAATTGGCCCTCCCTGAAAGCTGATGTATTCCATCTGCTCTATTGGATTTCTTGGCTTAAAGTTACTGGAAACACTGAATGTTTCTTCTGCAGTGATCCTGTAGCTGTCCAAGAGTAATACACACACTCAGCTCATGCCTGGGCTGCTCAGGACTGAAACACTACAGGACAAGTGGCTTTCCTGCCTGCTTTTAGAGCTACTCTGAAATCTTAAGTCCTGCAGTTCACGTTTCTAATCAATCCTGTAACATGTAAGTGAGACTTGTTGGATAAATAAAGCACACACGTTTGCAGCTCATTTCCTCTAACAATTTGCCTGAATGATGGAAATTAAGCAACTAGATTCTTTTTCTAGTTATGTCAAGAAAAGGAGCCTGCAACGCAGTAAATTATCAACACACTGGGTTAAACATTCAGGTATCCACTGCAAGAGCTTTACAACCCAACTGCCTCATTCCCAGACCCTCCAGGCTCAGGGGCAGGTATATCACTAAGTTAAAGTAGACAGGTGCATTCAAACTGGGTCACACAAGTCACTAAAACAGCACATTCCTACAGCAATGTCCACAACCCAGCATGCTGTAGCAGAGTCAGAGCGTGCCTGGCCCTTGGCTTGGTCCATCTCCCACAAGCCTGAGCAATTGCTGGCAGCTGGAGGGATGCCCACGTTTGCAGCAGCACTGCTGACTCCTTAAAGCCTGTCTTTTGCTGCAGAAGCTGTGCTGCATTTTAAAAGTGAAGATTCAGGAGTATTAAAAATATTTCAGCCTCTTCATCAGCTTTACTTTCTTACGCATTTCCATCTCGTTCAGTTAAGACTCAGCCCTTTGCTCACTTCCAGTACAGCTGGGGCACAGATGCAGGGAACCTATTCTGGTTCCCATCACCTCCCATTCCTGGCAAGCTGAGGGAACCCTCTTCAGATCTGCAGCCTCTTCATGATTTTAGCTCAGACCTTTAACTTAAAACTGCTCAACACACCTCTCCAGGATGCTCTCAAGCCTACTCAGTAGCTGCACCACGTGCACTCCTTGGCTGGAAAACACAACCACCCTGACTGCTGGGAGCAGGGGTTTCACTCAGTGAAGTGGAAAGTCAGGCCAAGGCTCCACGTGTGTCTCACTTTAGAGCAGGTGAGGCCAATGGCTGAGGTAACTGATCACCCAGGACAAGCTGCAGCCAGCACTGGGGTAACAGCTCGCAGTGTCAGGTGAAATTCCAGCCAGCCTGCTGATACAATTAAATATGCACTGGACAACCTCCACAGAAGCCCTTCAGGTGACTCCTCCTCTCTCCATTTTTGCGGTGAAGCCACGCTCCCTCCAGAGTTCACTGCAACTCAACTTTCAGCCATTAGCCAGGGGAGAAAATATCCTGGCTGCAAAATGGTGTTATGGCTTTGACTAAGTGGCTAACTGGGGGGGAAATGGATTCATTGCTCAGGAGGCTGGTTTCCATATCCTCATAATTACTTCCAGCAAATGTTGACCATTCTCCCTCCTCACCAGAGTGGGAGCATCTTCTGGCTGAATGGATTTGCCGTGTTTTGTACAGAGCGGCTGAATGCGGATTTACATAAAAATAGTATTGCTGAGCATTTCGTTCTGACCATTTTGTACTTGGTACAGCCATCTGCAATCAAAATATTTGGAGAATATTACAGATGTTCTTGCATTTTAGTCTCAAAAACTCCTAAAATATAAAACTCTTACATCCGCCCGCTGGAGTTGCCAAACTTTTTCTGCACTTCTGTTATTAAGCAACTCTGTTATTAAGCAATCGTGTTATTAAGTTTAGTGGATGTGAGACATCTTTGTCATGTTCAGCACTGTGTGCCAGGAGCTGGGTGGTCACTGCTGGGGAGGGGTGTCCTGGCCTGACCACGGCACTCCCTGGGCACAGGGAGCCTCTCCCCATCCTCCTGCCCACGGCTGGGCACTCACCACCCCTCCATGGGCACCACAGCAGGGGAAACACAGGGCTGGGGAGCTGCACTTCCAGAGGGATGGGAGATTGCTGTGGGATCAACCCCATCACAAGGAGCTTTTTAAACAGCTTTTATCATACACAGCTCTCTAGATGACAGAGACAAGGTGAGAGCAGATCTGAAGCAGAACTGGCCCTTTCTTTGGTAAAAACTAAGATGTCAGGTTTTCTATAATGGAAGCTAATCGCTACCCAACAAAGCAGTATGCTTGGAGGGTGGTTTTTCATTTTTAGCCTTGGTGAAATGTTCCTGAAAGCTAATAGCATCTATAATGTCGTTGCTGATTTGTTTTGCTGTATGAAAGAAAGCAGAAAATAGAATTGCTGTATGTAGGAGGTGAAGATGTATTTTGTGTAGTGAGCAATGTGCTGCAGTAAGAAAAGGCTGCCACAGTAAACATGCTGTCCCCACGAAAGCCTGAATGTGATCATGTGGCTAACCACTTGTGATCTTTGAAAGGCAAGGCGTCACCTGGGTGTCTGAGCACAGTGTGATTTTGGAGGCAGGAATCCAAACAATCAATCCAAACAGCTTCTCTCACTCTCCAGCACACGCTGCTGCAAAGCTGCACACACCCAGAATCAAAGCAAAGCTGAGCACAGCCCTTTGTGAGGAGCCCCCACGCCGCTGTCTGGATGCACAAGTGGGCTGATGGTGCTGTCTGCCTCCTGCCCATCCCACACACATTGTCTGAGTGCAGCAGCAGGAGCTGGGGTGGTGGAGGCACAGCTGAGGCTCTGCAGAGTGCCCATCCTGGGGCCCAGGCCGGCAGCTTGCTGGGGCAGGTGGGATGCTGCCCTTCACCTCCTCCTGAGCTTGTCAGCAGTTTCCTGATGTGGTAGCAGCTGAAGCTTCTGTATTTAACAGACACCACAATGCACAACAATCTGTGTCCCACCAGGCTCTGCCTGTGCCCACTGGAACCTTTTCTGCCTGGTCCAGCTGGCTGGGATGGAGCACATGGCAGCCACCATGGTGAAACTAATGACCAGCTCCTACAGACTGTGCAGTGCAGAGAGCAGCACAGGTCACAGTGGGGTCAGGGGAAAGGAGCCTGCACAAAGGATTTGGGTCTGCCTGGATTCTGGGGGCTGGCATGGCTGGGGGGCTGCAGATGCCATGGAAGGAAAGGATGGAGAGGCAGGAGCACAAAGTAGGGAGGGAGCCACAGCAGGAATGCAGAAACACATTTCTTTATTTTACTTTTAGGAAGAGGAGGAGGAGGAGCTCAGTCTCATGCTGTTAAATAGTAGGTCCCGCACTTGGGACTCGCCATGGAAAAGCATTCCAGCCTTAACATTCAGTTAAACTTGGCCTGATGCTTTCCAGCTGTGCTGCCCCTTCCACTGGGAGCTGTGGTATCATTGTCTGAGGTGTCCCAGGAAAGAGACCCATGTTTGAAGGTCACACTGCTCAGTTCTGTAGATAAGAGGCAGGACTTTGGCCACACAAACATACATCACACTTTTGTTTTCTGTGCTGGACAACTCTCCCTTCTGAAAAGCTCATTAGAAGCTTTTGTGTGCTAATTTAGCATCCAGCTTTGTCTCAGAGATCACACAGGTGGAGGGCAGCTGCATGTGTCTGTATTTAGGATGCTGGTGTCTCTGCTGGTCCCAGAGCCCCCCAGGGGGTGTGATGGGGATGGGATATTTTGCTCACCCCAACTGCTGGCTTTGCTTCGAGCCACAGAATTGCAGCAGCTCTGCAGAACTGTCCCTGCAGCAGTGCCAGGCACGACAGGATTCAGCTGGGCTCTCCCCTGGGCCAAGGGACACCAGGCTGAAGTGGTGTGATCGTCAATAAAATTAATATTCTAAAAATCTACTGCAATTATTTTCAGTTTTTGATCAAACCAGGTACTGATCAACTACATCCACTTGATTAATAGCAAGCAGTTACTACAGAAACAGACACTAACAATCTACCTTTTCAGTGTGTCAAATGCACATAATTACTCATCACGGATACTATTTATATACCCACGTACTGCTAAGTGAAAGAATGCTTTCATCCTGGTTTTATCATTTCTAGATTAAATCACGGTTTTTCCTATTTCCTCCAGACAGCAGCTCAGCCCCACAATTTTCCCTCCAAATGACAGGCAATTCTTTTAAGCACGCTGAATTATTTTTTCCAGGTGGTGGTTCAGTTGAAATTAAATGTTACTCTTTAACATTGCTCAGCAGTACAGCTGTGGCACACAAAGATGACAACTTTAATATTTCAGCCAACTTGAAAATCAGAATTAAAAAGAGGACTTTAAATTCAGTGCTACTTACTCCAAGTGAGCACTGGCAGCCAGCATCCCTTTTTCCTGGCGTGAGATGTGTACGGAGCACATGTGTAAGGAGGAATCATGTGCAGAAGGCTGGAAAGGGCCTTGGAGCTCACCCCACCAGCTTAAAGACTCACTCAGTGTCCACAATCAAATAAGTACTGGAAGATTTGATTTTTATTGTCATTTTTAATGTCTTAGTGGTTTGACTTCCCAGCAGCTGGTGAAGGACGTGGTTACCTCCATCCCCCTGGGAGCAGCCAAGGCTCTGTGTCCCGGTGAGCAGAGCGAGGTCCCAGCTGGCAGGGACACACAGGCACCTCCTTTGCAGGAGCACAGGCTGAGGGGAGATGCGAGGGAAAGGCAAGGCAAGTGTCTGGGAGCAAAGAGGCCACTCTACCATCACTCCAAGCACACTGGCTGTCCTCCCCAGATACACAACCTCATCACCACCTGGCTGCAATGATAAAGTGCCCTTTGATCCAACAGAGGCTTTGCTGCCCCAGAATTAACCTGGATAATTATTTTATATCCATACTTCCTTTGCTTTGTCCACAGAGGGTCAGTTAGGAACCAACATTAATGTGAAGAACAGAGGAAGGTTGAATTAATCTCAACCAAGAATTACAGAAGCTCAAGGGATAAAGCCCAGCAGTAGCCATGTGTTTGGGTGTTCTGCTGAGTGAAATGTGCAGATATGAGTAAAAGATTAAAAAATCCAAAGTATTTGTTTGATATATGTGGAGCAAATAGCTCAGATATTTTTGTCTGGCAGGAACTGCATGCACTGAAACACCAACATTTTATAAAAGTCATATTCTATAATTTTGCAAATTGGTAACAAAAGGGGAAGGCATTGATACTACAGATTAAGGCAAAATAAACCCATGCATGTGAATCTGCTTTGCCTAAGCATGGAACAATAGTGCCTCCCAGTGATCAAAGTGTGACTCTGAAGGTTCATATATTGCTTGTCACTATCTCCTTTTGCTTGTCTCTGATACTTCATGTATTATTTCAACATCTCAGCAGATGTCACTGCCAAGAAAGCTTTAATATTGAACTACAAAATTAAAAGGCTATCACAGAATCAGCATGTATATCCCCTGCCAGAATATTCTGTTATTTATTTGCAAGCAGAAGCCCTCAGTGATAGCAAGACCTGAAACATGGATGTGTGGATCCCCAAGGATTCCTGGCAGTAGTGTGTTGGGAGTGTTCCTGCAGTTGTGACTGTTCTGTCACTGACACATGCAAGGTCTCAGTTAAGAATGAAGGTACTTCTTTTCTTAACTGAATGCAAAAATAATTCACCAAATAAAATTAACATCTCCCCCTTCTTTTTTATCCCAAACCAGGTCCCGATTATTTCAGCTCCAAGAATCTTGCGCTGCAAGCCCAGAAAAAGATCCTGAGTAAAATGGCAACCAAAACCATGGCTAACATGCTAATCGATGACACAAGCAGCGAAATCTTCGATGAGCTGTACAAAGTAACAAAGGAACACACCAGAAACAAAAAGGAAGCCCATAAAATCATGAAAGACCTGATCAAAGTGGCAATAAAAATCGGGATCCTCTATCGAAATAATCAGTTCAACCAGGAAGAGCTGGAGATCGTAGACAAGTTCAGGAAGAAGCTGAACCAAACTGCCATGACAATCGTCAGCTTCTATGAGGTGGAGTACACTTTTGACAGGAACGTGCTGGCAGAACTGCTGAATGAGTGCAAGGAGCTCGTGCATGAACTGGTAGGGCGGCACCTGACAGCGCGCTCCCACGGGCGCATCAACCACGTCTTCAACCACTTCGCGGATGTGGAGTTTCTGTCCGCCCTCTACAGCCTGGACGGGGATTGCCGGCCCTACCTCAAAAAGATCTGCAACGGCATCAACAAACTGCTCGATGAGAAGGTTCTTTGAAACTGCGCTCAAAGGCAAGGAACCAACCAAAAACTTCTCTCTAGAACTGGCCACCCTTCCTAAGCCATGGTAGGCAAGCAAGCTTCCTTCCCATCAGTCTTACTACAGTCCCCAGCAGGGCCCAGAAGGTGCTCACCAGGCTCATGATGAAGTGGAAAACTTAAATCAGAAAGCTACCGATTTTAATGTTTTGTTCAGATAATTCAGCCTTTTTCAAGGAGCAGAGTGAAAAAGGCTGCTGATGCATATTGTTCAGACACAGATTGCTATTCACCGTGATCTCGCTAGCTTTGTGTTCAAGGCTGAACATGTGAACAGAAAGGAAACTCAGATGCATGGCTACGTAAAAATAGAGAGATGAAGGCAAGAGCAATGCATGGAATTTACCCTCAAGCCCCTTGGTGCATATATTTTTATTATTTCCATGCTAACTGAAAAAGCTTTGACAGAAAGTAGGGCTGTAATGGATTAAGTTCACTCCTTTCAAAAGGATCAGGAATCAATATGAGAAAACATCTCTGATTTTACATGGTTTATAAATTTAATAAGAGAGTAACAAATCATACAAACTGAAGCGGGAGAAAATCTAAAGATCTGCTCTATGAAGCAACAGTTTCATCAGTTTAGTTTTCTAGCTGTTAACAACAGAGAGAAGGTTTCATTTAAATTTGAAAAGCAGCTCAGTGGTTCAAGCTCAGAGGCAGATGAAGTAGTACAGCAGTTCCCCTGCTCTTAGGGCTTGTGTATTGGGTAACATCAGGTGAGTTCAGGCTGAAGGTTGTGCTGTCTTACTGTTCTGCCTGACAGAACAAAATACTCTTTGTGAATATTTTGAAATTGCCCTTGTGAGGAGCAGCATGCCTGAGACACCAACATTTACACCCCCGGTCCTCAAAATATTCAGCCTAGATAAGACTCTTGGTTTAATGCACCCATGACATTTGTGCCTACAGTAAATCAGAGGTGGGATACAAAGGAACCCCATCCACTATTCGTGCAGTGCCTCTGAGTGTAGCATATCCACAGTTGTCAAAAGAGAACAGCCTTAGTGACTGGCGAGTTTCTGGAGTGAGTTATTGTTCAGAATGTTTCAGTGAATTTTCTGGGGTTTTTTTCAAACAAAACACTTTGCCAAGAAAGAATGGGTTTTGTACAGTTGTGGTTTGGAAACAGGGAGTGTGGGAGCAGAGTGGATGCTCTGGCTGCCACTTGCAGAACCTAAGTTGGTGCAGACTGACCCAGAATGAAAAAAACGTGTTCAGAAATCTCTCCTCTCCTTGTCCCCTCCATCTTATCCTCCAGACTCATATCTATCTCCTGACACTGCACTATCAGGAACCCTCTCCTTTCAGCTGACACAAAGAACAGACAGTGCCATCATCTGGGGGTAATACCTTCCATATCATGTGTGCTATGATAGAGATGCATGTATCTGAAAGTTGACAAACACAAGAAAATATATTTGAAAGCCATTTCTCTCTAAGGGAAGCTTACACATTGATCACTCATTACTTTAGGATAAGAAAAAAAAAGGTTCTCATTTAAATAAATTCTTGAATACTATGGTATTAAAACTGTTCAAAATTCTTACTATCCTTCTGTCTTTCCTCACCCCAGGGTAACTATATTTTATCTCTCACAACAACAATTTTTACTCTCATACCTTTATACAGCTGAGAATACACAGGTCATGTACTCACTTGGGTTGTCCTAGGTGAATTTTTACCTGTTCCCACAAGAACTCATTTGAAGCACAGTAAAAATGAGACGTTGGAGGAACAGTTTTTTTAACGGTGTAAATTTCCCCCACATATATATTTCCTTTAACCACTAAAATTAGATTTAGTTACAATGAAGATGGAAAACTCCTTTGCAACACAGTAATGAGACAGCAACATTTGGGGTTGCAAGTTCAGCCAGTTGCAGAGCCATATTTACCTGCATCATTACCTGCATTTCTTCCAGGCATGTACTTGTCAACTGATGCTTTTTGAACAGTATTTCTTGTATCCAATGCTCCTGTCCCAGTGCACATGTCAGATTTTGTGTGTTTCATTTGTGGCAAACAAATTTAAGTTCTTCTTTTAAAGCCAGAAAAAGATTATTCAACATTCAAGATGTCTAAACAAAACGGATATCCTGTACTTGTGACTTTTTGTGTGTTTCAAGTATCAATATTCAGATTCTGGTATTTTAAACACACCAGCTGAACATCTGTTGTTTTATTTAAAAATAATCTGAGTAGCCTTAAGGAAAGATATGTTTTCAAGTATTTCTCATACTTGCATATCCTGTATATTCATTGTTTACTTTTGTACTTGTAGCTTGGTATGTAACAACGTTGCTAAAATATGGGCAATGTTCAGGTCACCTTAAATATATTATGTATTATCACATTTGTGGATTAAAAATGTGTGATTACTGCCCTTTTTGTTTCCTTTTGATTTATTTATTCTACCACCTCTATTATATCACAAGCACATGCCAGCAGCAGCAGCAAAAGAGCAGATACCACAAGCCAAAAATCTCACTCTTCCAATGACCTTCTTGCACGTTTCCCATGATATATTCAGCCCAGTTTAGCTTGATGTGATTTAAGGTAGATGGAGGACACACTCCTGACAGATATCACAGCCCTGTCCTAAACATGGAGGTGCTGGAACCTACCAGAACGTGTTAACAGCAAGCATTTATTCTCCTGTCCTTATTCCCAGAAAAGGCAAGCTGTTTTGGCTGAAAGAGCTCAGGATTTGCAAACAACTCACATGGCAATTATACTGAAAGCAATGAAATAATGGCACAAAGAGAAAATTGACAACTACCTTAAAATCAAAGTTTAAAGCAATCTCCTTAAGTGGTGCTTTGAGCCTTCCTGCTGGTAAAACTGCTGTCAGGTTGATTTTATGAATCATATCATGGCAGGACACAATATTCTTTGCTTCATCACTGCCAACTTTATATAATAAAGACAAAAATGTTAATGTTCAAGAAACTCTCATGGGAGTGACCACTTCTGACATGTTAATGATATGGTGCCTGTGCCACAGAGCTGCTCATCAGACTGAACATGTGATCTGATTTGTGCTAGAGAAACGTTCTCAGAGACATGCACATAAATAGCTGGCCCTGAAGAGAACCGAGCAGTAAAGCACAATTAAGTTTCACCACAGCAACAGAAATGCAAAAAGCAAGTTTTAACTGGATGACTTAAGCAGGTCTATTTTTGTTTTTACATAAATCAATGCCAGAAAAAGACCACGCACAGTCTTACCCACATAGAAGAAGATAATACAGCTTTTTATGCTGAAAAACTACTGGTGGGACTCTACAGGAGAGAAACATTTTTCTGATACTTAGAAACCATCAGTGTCATTTATGAGCTACTTGCAAGTACAGGAAAACCTCAAGGTAGTGCCATCCATTACACAAATTTACTCTTTTGGGTCCTTACAGAAAGAGGAGAATTTGGGAATACTTAGCAGAAAGTAAT
>VZUA01408597.1:0-13445 GCA_013401035.1 Horornis vulcanius
CTCCGGTGCCTGTGACAGGGTGACAGCAGTGCCCGCTCCGGTGCCTGTGGCGATGTCGCCGTGCCCGCTCGGTGCCCGGGGTTGGTGGCTGCAGTTCCCGCTGCGCTCGGCAGGTGGCAGCAGAGCCGCGCTGCGGGCCCGTGTCCCCGTTTGGGACGGGGACCGAGCTCAGCCACAACTCGGGGACTCTGTCTGGAAAAGCTGCCCGGCCGCGGGCGCTTTAAATCCTGTCACTAACCTGTGCTGTTTGGAAATGTTCGCTTTGTCCCCAGTGAGTGGGCGGGCGGAGTCTGGGCTCTCCTCCGTTTCTGCTGTGAGCTCCTTCTCCTTTACATTTGTATAATGCAGTGATGCATTCAGGCTTCTGACTGTTACAATGCTCAGCAAATCTCTGTAAATGCTGAAGTTCCTTAAATTGGATCTGATGCAGACATAGTTATTGAGCTGACTTTTATTTAGTTCTATCTGTTTGTTTTTAAAAATGCCTGCCAAATTTTTTGTCTTCCATGAAAAAAGGAAATCATGCCATACCTCTAGTCCAGAACTAAGCATTTTAATAATAGTTGCTTCTTTTTCTGACACATGTGAATGTTTTTGAAGGGTGAAATGTAGAAAAACAGAAATTATGTTTGAGCTAGACAACATGAAAAAAACCCTCCAAATTTATTTTTTGCCTATCGAAATTGCATTTCTTCCATTAAACCGAGGAAGTATCTGAAAGGGTATCTTTCTCCCTTCAAAGGTGGAATGTAAGGTATTCCTTGTGATTCCTTGTTTTTTTCAAGTCAAGGATAAAACGTGAAATTCCCTATGTTCATACTGGCACAAGCACCTTGAGCTTCAAGATGCTTCAGGCTGACTGGGAACAGAGTTGGCAGTGCCAGTTTTTTCTAACAATAGGTTAACACAGTAATAACCTGCAGGAATCTGCCATGAGGCTTCATTGCAGGAAATCAGGGAGCAGGGCAGTATTTTGACATTTGCTGATTGCACTTGTCTTCTCACTGCCGCTGCCAGAAGACCTTCGGTTAAAAGCAGTGAGCACTTGCAGCCAGCTGTTTGCAGCTGTGTACTGAATTGCAGATGGAGGAAAATCAGTGTGCTTTGTTAGAGCCCTGGATTAACTGCTTTGAATGGGATCTGGAAAGCTTGAACTGCCCTTTGGCTTTCTGGATTTGAGACTTGCAGTGGACCTTCCACTTACTGTAGTTCCTTCCCAGATGCTCTGGAAAGCAGATAGTCTCCAAGTGCAGCAAACTGAAATCTCTTTTTCTTTCCTAAATCTGTGGAAATTCTGTCTGGTTTCCCCTCCCTGTTGTTTGCACCATGTCTGACTGCAGTGGAACGAAGGGGGTGTGGTGATGTGTTCCCAAATCTGCCAGTGAAACAGATCTGAGTCACATCTGAGGAGCAAGAGGCATAGCCAGGTGCCCTCAGCCAGGGCTGTTCCACACCAGTTTTCCAGCACAGAGGTGCCAATTCCATGTGTGCTGTGAGTGTGCAGTGGCAGCTGCTGTGTCCTCCTGCTCTGCCGTGGCTCTTCAGGCCCTAAGCCAGGGGAGGCCCAGCAATGCCACATTTGAATGTTTGCCTGTTACTCACCTCGTTTGTGTTTCCCTCTCAAACTCTAGAATTGGATGTGACTTGGTCACTGCTGTACTACTGATTTTAAAGAGTTACTCTTTTAAAGAGAAACTCTTCCTTGCAGCCCCACAGCTCTGCTACATGGCACAGGGAGTTTTGTCCTGCTTATATAAGGGTTTAAAGGCTCTCTGCAGCCTCTCCAAAAAAACTGTTTTCCTTCTTGCATTGTGGAAGATGCGTGGCCACCAGAAACAAGAGAAATGTCCTGTATCCCTCAGTCTGATTGTACCTGGTAGTTTCTTTTTGTCAGGTGTCTGCTTTATAACACTAGTCATGAGCAAATCCCCTCATGGCTGCAGAAATTCTTTAAAATGTTTGAGAGGAATGGCCAGAAAAATGGTAACCTTCCCCAGGGTTTTCTGCACACTGCTGCATACAGAAGATTCCATGTCAGAAGAGGACTTTGGTATCCTCCCCTTGTCTAGTTAGTGAGGGAGGACCATTCTGGGTGCTGCTCAGAGGACCTCCTCTCCACTGAAGCCTCATTACAAACTCTAGTTAGGGATATTTGTCATGAACCTAACTCCCTAAATGCCTGTTAAAAGCATTTAGATCTCTTTCTATCAAGGTTACATGAGGTTGGGCGGTAAGACTTGCTAAAATTGTCTGAAATCTTACCTTCACAACACAGCTGTGCAAAGTAGAAGACCAGCATGAGGCAGTCATTGTCTTTAGATTATGTGAGAAATGGTCCATCTCACATAGGCTCTGGGAGAGCACCACCATCTTGAACTCACGTCCTGGCACACTATTTGTTTTACCAGACTGTAGTGTTTAGTGATAAAAGGAGTAATAGATCCCCAATGTAGCATACAAACTTCTGGCTGTGCTCACATGACATCAGTTTGTGGTGTTGTTTTTGCCTCTAGTTTGAAATCAGGCAGCTGAGGGCCCACCTTGCTCAGCAGGATTTGGACCTGGCTGCAGAGAGAGAGGCTGCACTGCAGGTGCCACACGTGCTGAACAAACAGAGCAGCAAGAGGTACAAGGTGGTGGCCACTGAAGACTCAGATGATGAAGCCACTGAGAACATCACGGAGCTGCAACCGGCACGAGGTGAGTGCTGCCTGTGCACTGATCCCTCCACAGGGGGATCCCACTGAGCACCTCCACCCCAGCAGGGATTGATTGATTGCTTCCTGCAGGATACCATTTCCCATTGCTGCAGAGAGGCTGCATCTGCTCTGAAGTAGCTGGAGCTGTTGTAGTTGGGAGCAGGTTCTAAACAGAGCCAAAGAAATGTCAGGGGAAGAAAATGGCTGTGATATACCTCCCCACTGTCCTCATTATTAGATTCAGCAAACACTAGAGAAGCAGCAGCCAAATGAAAGTTGGCCAACGGATAATCACTCAGAGGTAAAAGCAGGAAAATTGGGAAGAACGTTGAAAAACAGATTTGGTCTTTGGCCACTTGGATTTCTGTGGTTTGGAGAGGACTCCTGCATCAGCTGTGGAGCTTGCCTTGCCTGGGCTGTGCTCTCACCAGTTTCCTACAGCTGCCAGTGTTGGGCAGGGCAGCACTGAGGCCAGGAAAGGAGGGAAGAGCAGTGTGGGCATCCTGCTTGCAAGCCTGAGTGCCACGTGGCCGTGGTGAGGAGCACTCTGCTGCCTTGGAGTGTCTGCTGGGCAGCTCTGTGGTTCAGGGGAATAACAGCAATCTAATTTACTTTATTATGTAAGTGCTAGACCTGATTTTTTTTCTGGAAAAGACAAAGCTCCTTTCCTGTGAGGCACCAGCCCTTCTAGTGGAGTGCAGAATGTCTCCTGGTTTAATGTAATATTCCCAAGAAGACAACACCTTCTGCCTTAGTGGTATGTTAGTCTTGGGCATCTTAGCTTAATTATTGTGAATCTGTTGGAATTAGAAGTTTGCACGGTATCTTTATGTTGGTCAAACTCCTTAGAATTAAAGGGACAGATGCTTTAAAAGCTGTTACACATTTTCTAATTATAATTGTTTCCTCTCTCTACAGAGAAAGCATGTAGAAATCGTTTTGGTTTTTTCCTCTTTATAATATCTAAGTACTAACTACAGTAAAGCCATTAGTTACTCCTGATATGAAATTGTATTTAAAAGCAGGCAGTTGAGCAGACTGACCCTTAAAATGCATTTTCCTCTTTTTTGTAGTATTTCAGAGGTTTCCCCAGTGGATATATTATAATTTATGCATGTGTTCCTTGTGGGTTACATTTGGAACTGAAGAGTGTTGCACACAGTGTAAGGAGGCTTGCTGAAATTTTAGTGCTATGGAGGTTGATCTAAAAATTCTTCTGTCCAAGGTATTCATTCCAACATCCAGGTTAACAGAACTACTCATTATTCATGTCTTCCTGTAAAGTGCTGCCCACACTTGCAACAAAGCAGACACCCAATCTTCAGGATTGATTTCTGCACTTAGGTTACATGATTAGAGGGATTTGTTCTTTTCACTGAAAAAAAGACATTCAGCAAATAAGAAAACATGGATTGCTTCACATATTGGGTAAGGTGCAGTTTATATTTAAACATTTATACTGAGTATGCAAAATAAATTTCCAGTTCCTGGAGATCATCTAAAAGTACCGGAGGAAATGTTTCTTGTGCACTGTATTATATATTGCAGTGTAGATGCATTAAGTGCTTGTTGTCAGAACCTAAATTAGGGTGACTGTATTTGAACAAGGAGTTTCTGTGGAATGAGGCAGGAGATGGACAGGAGAAATTCCCTGTGTTCTCACAGCAAGGGCCAGCAGTCTGTGGTAGTCTGCCAGCACAGGGCCCAGCTCAGACTGCACAAGACACCAGACACCAGCAGAGGTGTTCAGTGTGCACAGCCCAGGCACAGGCAGTTGAGGCTGAGGATTTCACATTGCATTTCTGGGATAATTTTGCAGTGCTGGCTTAGGGATTGCTTCTGTGGAACGTGGAAATCTCAGTTACCTCTGGACAATAAGGATCTTGGGTCATCCCTGCCTCATTCTTCTCCCTCCCCACCTTGACTGGGGCTTCCTTCTCCAGCTCTCCAGCACCAACTTTTACTCCCAGTGATATGCTGGCAGTTGCTGCAGCAGCTTTCACCATCCTCCCTTTGCCATGCTGGTAGTATCTTCTCATTCTGCACCCTCCTGAGCAGTGCAGGTGTCAGCCAGAGCTGCCTGTGCTGTGCCAGGTGGTAGCAGGGCACGGCTGAGGGTGCATGTCCTCTGTGTGGGAAGGGCATATGCAGCTGGTGTGGGATCTTCCATCTCCCCACCTGCTCAGGCATGTGAAGCAGTCCGAGATGTGGCTCTGCAGAACACGGGCAGACAAAACAATTCCTGTACCCTCCTGCCTCTCCTTCAGTCACACTGGCTGTGCTGCCTTCAGGGCTTCCCACACCACTTGCTCTGCCTGGAATTTCAGCCACCAATGTTTTAACACCTGACCTTTGGGTCAAGGGTTATATTTTGCAAGTTACCCTGTGTGTCAGACCATGTTAGGGATTGCTTTGCAACCGTTTTCTCTAAGCTATGTTTTTCCTCCCTAAAGATTCCAGAGTGAGGGCTGCAGCTAATCATTCTGAGTGCCACTTAACACTTGTGAGCTCTGAAACATTCCTGCCATGGCCTATTGCACTGCCAGGGAGAGGAGAAATGAGGAACCAGATCACTTCCACTGTGGAGTGGAAAGCAGCAGTTCAAAGCCAGGATTCAGCTGCTTGGCAGAACAGGCACTGATGTGCTGTTCGTTTATGCTCTGGCAGAACATTAGCCCTACATACAACACCTGAGGCTGGGGGATGGAATGGAATGCATGTGTTTTCTCCAAAAGAAACTTTGTCAGCCTTCAAAAAATCCCTGTCTTCAGAGAGCTCTGAATTCTGCCAAACCAGCAAGATTGAGTTGGCTAGAGAACATACTGCATGAGAAAATGGGATATTCCATCTCAGGCTAATCTTATTTCCCCCATCTATATTGAACAATGGAAACATTCAGTGCAGAATTCTTCAACACGAAGGGCTGATGGAATAAGAAAGCATTGAGACTTTTTACTCATTTCCCTACCTGGAAGTTTTATGGGACAGTGCATAAGTTAAAGCTCCTCAGGGACAGCTGTAGCTTGTACTCTGGTATTCACAGAGGATTTTGTGCAACCATTTACTACAGCATTCAGTAAAGTAAGTCAGGTAACCCCAGTATCATATGTTATGTGCAGCACCTCAGGGAATTTGTGTAGGGACACAGAGAGCTGCAGCAAGAGAGCTGTGTGTGTGCTGGCTGGTTTGGGAGTTTGCAATTGCATGTTTTCACCCAGATTTTCCCTCAGCAGATCTCCTGCTCTTTGTATTTAAAGTGCCTTAATTGCAGGTATGAAACTGGGAGAAGCAAGAGCTCTGGTCAGAGGGACAATGGGCTCTGGAAGAGTCCCATAACTCCCCAGCTAACATTTCATGCCTCCTCCCAAAGGCCAGTCCTGTGCTAATTCTGGGAACAATGAGCTGCTTGCTGCCTCACACTTCTGTCTCCCCAGAGCAGTTCACCAAGAAACCAAGAGTAGGAAAACCTCCATGGCAAATGTATGGAGGATATGTTGTATTTCCTAATTGGTATGGTAAAGAAGCAGGATTTTTTTTTCACCCTTCATTTGCTTTGAATTGAGGTTTTATTTCTCTTGCCAAGAATTTTATCTCAAGAGCAGGCAAATATGAAGGCTGAAACATTTTCAGGCTGCAAGTCAAAGGGTACTAGTATCAACAGCAGGAAACAAATAGACCCCAGAGAAAGACAGGGATGGAAGAGCTGCAAACCCAGGGCAGAGCTCTGACATTTGCTGCACTCTCAGAGCACTTCAGCTCTGTTTGTGAAGTGCTTGGGCTGAAAGCTGCTGCCTGTGAGTGCACAGCAGCATTGCTAATGATGTTCAGGACCATTGTGGTCAGCCTTTCTCTGAGAGCAGGGAAATACTCTGAGTGCTCCTTTCTTCTTCCCAGAGAAGGTTGCCATTTCACATAATGGCAAATATCATCCTGTCTATTAATCTCTAAATTATAAAGGAAATTCTAAATTATAAAGGACTCTGTACCCTCTATAGTATGCAACTGGTCATGGTGAGAATAACAGCTAATGTTTCCTTGTTCTGCACAAATCATTTTTAGTGTTTAGTATACAAAGTTCCAGGCTTCAGGGAATGCCAGGTTCACAGTGCCCCCTCTAGTCATTAATACTTCCTTCCAAAATTTATTATTCTTTAATCTCTCCCATAGCATATGAATTAAGAGTCCCTAGTGGAACTTCCTCATTTTCCGGCATATATCATTTCAGTTTTTGAAATTCTACAGTACTGCCATATTGTAAGATTAATATACCACCCTTCTATTTCTTTGAGCAAGAACCAGAACTTCACATCCCAAAAACCTTTTTTTAAACTGTTCTGAGTCAAATTTCCATTTTTATGGGGTTAGCAGTAAGTCTTTTGCTTTGGGGGACTGTTGCAATTTATGATCATGCTTTAAAGAAAAGTAAAGCTTCCCCTCCCCATGGGTGCCCACTGTTTTGTTAGTGAAGAAAGTAGGATATTGGGAGGGGAGCATAAAAAATTCTGGAGCTTCAGAGGGCTTCCCTTAAGATTATTCATAAGCTGCCTGAGAAGGCAAAGCAGGGCAGTGGAGGGGATTTTGTCAGTTGTTCCTTGCCAGGCAGTCTGAGCTGGTTGTGTGCTTTTAAACTCTAAGCCAGTTCCTTTGGTGATCATCTGTTAGTGCTCTGAGAGCACCCTGTTAGTGCAAAACAATAGATAAAAAATAGTTTATGGTTATTTTCAAATGCTGAAATGTATCTACTTTGAAGTCTATTCCTGGAAATGGAGTGTCTTAAGTGCACACCACTTCAGCTTGGCTTCTCTCTAGGTGCCTCTTTTCAGGCTTTGTGGTTCTCTGTGCACTGACCAGGCAGGCAGGAATCAAAGGAATTAAACCTTAAGCAACACTTAGAGAAATGTGTGTGCAGTTAGTGGAGTCAGGCTCTTGTATTTCATAGTCACCAAATGGGTGGGGTAGAAACTGCTCACTCCCAGAAGGGGTGAGCCTACAGTCACGGCTGTGAGGGTGAAGTTGTCTCTCACCATTAATGTGAAGAGGTGTGAAGACACTGCTGACAGGTAAAGGAACACAGAACTGGAATGTTTTCCACTGTCCAAGCATGCTTTTCATAAGGATCCCTTTCATGAGCAGATGGTGTTCTCTATGACAGCAGTGATGTGTTCTGCCCTCTGCCACCCTTCCAGCAGCTTGGGTTCTAAAGCATTACAAGTCCTTTCCTAATTCTCAGATTGCCTTTATTTGTTGCTAGTTTATAACAGTTTGTTCTTGAATCATTTTGCTTAATTTTTTTTTGTCTTGATGATTGTTTTGGTGGCAGCCATATTCTTCCTTAGCTTTGTATTTTAGACTTAGCAAATGTTGCTGTTTCACAGAGAGAGACCCAGGTTCCTCTGAGTCTGTTTCAGGCTGACTGTACTGAGCCAGCTCAGATGTGGATCTGCTGATCCATACTCTGGGAACAAGGTTGGGAAGCACTGAGAGGCCCCCAGGCCATCCTGTGCCACAGCCACGCTGACACAGAGCTGTGCTGCATCCCAGCTGTGCTCCAGTCAGCTCACACTGCTTCTGCTGCATCATCTGCTCCAGTGAGGTCCAAAGCCCCCTATTTGGTGTCAGGATTCTGGGTTTCTGTCCCAGCAGCATCTGCTGATAATGGAGCCTGTTGCATATCCCAGTTTTCCTTCTGCACAATGACTTTGACCACAGGTTGATTTCTTACTTAGAACCAGGCTGAAGCTGTTGCTCTGTTTTGTGTGCAAGCTGACTTTACAGTTGTTCTCAAGATGGAATATCCACGTGCCCAGGCATCCATCCAGCCTCTGTAGGACTGCATGTGTGTGTGAATTGAACAGTGGCGTGAGTACTGCAGCTTGCGCTAATGCGGCAATCTGTCTTCAAACCAGAAGGCAGGGGAAATCTCCTGGAAGGTGCCAGCTGGCTGCTCCTGGTTCCTGTTGAAACAGATGAAAGATCTGCCTCTTTAGAAACCTCCTAGTAAAGATTGTTTTCTGGAAGGAAGTTAGGGTAAGACATTATTTTGAGGACTCACTTCCTCAGTGGGAGGCTGCACAGCAGAAAAAATAACCTTCCAATTCAGCAAATTCAGCTTGGAGGGACAGAAGGCACTGTCAACCAATGGCAATAAAAAGATTAAATAAAATACTGTAATAATGAAATATTTCAAAATCATACCCCCTTTTTAAGGCCTTTTCTTGTATGCAGGGGAGTTGCAGATCATTCACTTAAGGCATTGGTGAAACAATTAAAGATCGCTGTTGAGGCATTATAGAACTGAAAGAGATCTGCCTTGGGTGGAATGTCATTTCTATGTTTCACCAAATTTATTAGGTTTTTCTGGGGCCAAGAGAGGGAGATTGCAGTGTTGTCTCTTGGGTCAGATGAGACCTGAACCATTTCTGTGTGTGTTTGGAGTCCTGCAGGAAAAGAAGCAGATAACTTAGACACCTTCATCAGACAAAATCCAGTGGTTGTCAGACAGATCCTGACTGAGAACCACACGCTTTTTCAATAACTGGGATTTGGGCAGCAGGCAGAGATGGGACTGCACTGCAGTGAACAGCCTTGCAGAGGGTTGGTTACAGTGCAGGGGAGGCTGGGTTTATGTGAGACAGGGAAGAGTCTGAGCAGCCTTCCCAGTCAGACATTCCCTCCTGTGGATTGGGAGTTCTGACCGTCAACCTCACTGTCCATTTGTGCTCTCTGCTGCCTCACCCCTTGGAGCTGTCAGCTCACACTGCTTCAGCAAATGCTGCTCATGGACCACAGAGAGCAGCCTGTTCTACTTCTTCCTTCCCCTGCTCAGCAGCACTCTCAGCTGAATCCCACACAGGATCTCACTGCCTCCATACTCCCACTCTGAAGGCAGGATTGTAGTTCCATCCTTGTTCCCCACAGTTTTTCACATGGGGAAGAGCTGCCTCACTCTTCCTTCTCAGCTCACACCTTTTCCATCTTCATCACTAAATTTCCTGCCATCCAGATTTCCTCGGGGCCATTTATTAAAGGTGGATGTGGCACAGAGGGATATGGTTTAGTGGCATTGTTAGGTTTCCTGGTAGATTCAATCTTAAAGGCCTTTTCCAAGAGAAAAGTTTCTGTGATTCCTGCTGGTACATGTAGCAAGAGGATCCCAGTCACCATCCATTGCCATTTTCATGGGAATTAAGAGGGAAATGCTTTTCCTTTCCACTTACTGCTAGTTCTTTAGTTTGCTATGAATACCATTTGGACATCTTTATAGCTAAAGATGCAAAGTCTGTCTCCTGGAAAAGGAAGTACAGGTAGCATTTATGTGTATTGGAGGAGATGGATTTCCAGGAAAGGAGAAAAATTAAATCTGGATCCTGAAAATTCCAAGGTGGTAGAAATAAAATAAAACTTAAAGAAAAAAAGAAATGAAAAGGGTTTTAAAAAAACCCATGGAAATTGTGAAGAATGAAGTATTTCTTAAGACAATCCCTTTCTGCAGCTGGAATAGCTGAAACTGGAATAGACTCACAGCAGAAAACTCTGTAGAATGTAAATAATACAAGTGCTCTGCCCCTTGTGTAAAAGCTGGTCTTCCCTACTTGCTCCTACAAACTCCCTGCATGCCACCTGATCCTGATCCCATGGGACCCTCGCTCTGAGCAGGGACTTCATCTCAGAGCTCCCACAAGCACTTCAGTGTTCTGTGGTGCTGTGTATAACCTTGGCTTTGTGGGTATATTTTATATGCACAGATAGGTGCTTTCAGTTGGGTATTGGTTGCATTATTTTGAACTCCTTTTTTCAACAATGTAGAATATAATGGGAGGTAACTGGAATTGTTTATAACCTTCAGTGCCCAAAGCAGCTGAGACTCCCATATGACTCAGATGAGTTTAATTGTCAGTTTGCTTTAATGTAATGATTCAGAAACTTAATCTGTTGTTGAAATATTTATTCTGCTGCTGTTATTCCATTACTCTTTATTGGGTTTTATTCATAAGAAACTACTCAAGGTTGAATATATGTGTTTTATATTTACATACACATATGGATATATATATACATTTAATTTATATCTAAATTGATCAGCAGTGGTGAACAATGACAGTAATAAGGCCATCATAGAATAACATTAAAGTAGGCAGCTGGGAGCTCCCCCAGTCTTGTGTGCCAGTGATTACCCCCAGGGCCAGGCCAGGCCAGAATTCTCATCCCAGCTCAGAGGGAGCAGGGCAGTGCACTTCTGGACTTCCTGTCCAGGTGTTTGGCAATGCCCACTGCTGCCATACAGAGCAGCCTGGTTCTCTGCTGACCTGGCCTGGACGCAGCTGCTGTGTTTGGGAGCAGTGTCCTGGTGCACTGTGTCAGCTGGCAGGTCAGTCAGTGTTTGCAGTCCTAAGGAAGCCTTGATTTGAGCATTGCCTTTAAGACATGGAAAGCAGGTGAATAACAAGTGTTTCCTGTCTGTGATGCAGAGTGTCTTGGCATTTAGAGAGACTGTATTGGGAGCACCCAAGGCCCCTGTTGGTGGCTTTTGTCAGGTGACAGGGAGGGTGACCCTCGCCCAGCCAAAGTGCTGTGCTGTTTTCCTCGTTTGTCTGCTTAGAATTGGACTCCAAGATGCTGAAAGTGCCCTGCCAGAAATACAGCTGCACAGACATCCTCTGAACCAGAACCTGTGTCTGTATGGCTGGCAGGCTTGGTGGCACTGAGGGTATCAATCATGCATGACTGAAGTGAAGTGTATTTGAGCAGCAGGTAGCTGAAAAGCCTTGCAATGTACTCCTAATTCAGCAGCATTGCCTTGAGCTGCTCTGAGGCCTCTTTTTTAAACTCAGACATTAGCACAAAGCACACCTCTGACTGCAGGCATTTAAAGATCAACAAGGGCCGAAAAAGCTTTTAAGAGCCAATGAAACCAGGAAAACAACTACGTTGCCTTTCAGTGTCAGGTTAGATTGCCTTCTTATGAGTGCAGCTATTTCAGGTACAGAGTGCTTGGTGGTTTGGGTGTTGTTGTGTGAGGAAAGTGTTCCCTGGAAAACATCTGTTTCTTTCACCTGCAAACCACAATGTGCTGTGATGAGGCAGGACTGTAGCCACAGAGACCCAGGGGATGAAGGAAATCTGGCTCAAAGGGATGAGCATGGTTTCTAAAACATGGTATCAAAAAGAGCACTTAAAAGGAGAGGATGCTTTTAGAGCACAGATACACCGCAAATTTGGCAGGTCAGCTTGCTTGGAAGGCTGATATTCTCTGGGCCTGCTGATAACTGTTTCTTAGCAGCAATGCTTGCCTTCCCCTCAGAACAAGAGAAATTCCTTTTTTTTTCCACAACAGTAAAATGTTCTGCTTTTTTGTAAGATAACAGTAAATCCCTGTCATCTGCAGCATCTAAAATCTGTATCTGCAATAGAGCTGCTGCTTTCCCTTTTGTGCTCACGTCTGCATTTTTAACTTGCTGTTGAAGTTCAGGTGTAGCTCTCGTGCATGTACTACAAGTTTAGTACTACACCCTTGATTAGTAAAACTTTTTATAGGTTTTAAGCCAACAAATAGTGTAATGGTAACATTATGCTGTATACTTAAATGCATGTGTTATGTACACCAAAATAACTCTTAATTCATTTAAAATGGAAAAGACATTATCTTAGAAGGTAGGGAATTACACATTAAAATCATATGTGGTGCCTCCCTTTCTCCTGTGGGGAAGGAGGTGACCTGGGGATGTCAGTGTGCAGCAGCAGTGGGTCTGTCTGTGATAGTGCCCTTGGTTCAGCCTGTCAGGATAAATACCAGGTTTGTTTGTGTGTCCCGGCAGGGGAGGGCCCTGCTGACCAGGGAAGTGCCAGTGTTGTGTTTGTCTCTACAGAGCGAGGAGAAATGGCCAGCCCCACATCAGCCTCTGGAAAGATCACAGAGCACCTTTCCTTTGGAGCCCAAAGTGCCTCATTCCCAGGCTGGTGCTGCAAAGGACTGTGACAAAGAATAATCCAGTCCCTGTGTTGGCTGCAGCCACAGTGTGGATGGGATGTAATGCATTCAGGTCTTGTGGCCAGAAATTCCAGAGCAGGTGGCTCTGGGCATGCAGGGAGACAAAAGCCTTCCACAGGGTGGGATTCAGCCATTTAATGGATTAAATAGTCTTCTAAGGGCTGCCTTTCTGTTCTTTCAGAGGATGACATGAATAATTACATCAGTCGGTACTACAACGAGCCCAGCAGTGGTGAGTGTTGCTTGAAAACACAAATGTGAGCAGTATTTTTGCATTGCATTGTGTGCTGTAAACCAGGTGAGGCTGAGCAGTGGTGTAGATCTGTCCTGGAAATGAAACCCACCACAGTCTTGTGGTTTGGTCTGTGGAAGTGTGTGCCAACAGTCATTCTCTGAAAGTTGAAGGGCCCCAAGTTTACTCTTTGATGGCATTCAGGATAGTGTGGAGATCTGGGAGGGGTTAATTCCCTGTAGCTGGGCTGTCCAGCTCACAGAGCAGTTCAAATGGATCTGAGAATGAACAGTAGGGAGGGACAAAACAAATGAAGAAAAAAGAAGTGGGGAGGCAGCTTAGCCCAGCACCACGCTGGGAACCTTTCAGAAAGGTTAAACTGAATGGTGGGAAACCTCAGTGGCTGGGCCCTGACCCGAGGGCAGCCTTCAAATAGATGTTCCTGGCAGGCATCCTGCTGGCACAGGGAGCTCTGCACACCCTGCTGGGCAGCACTGGGGGCTCTGCACGCCCTGCTGGGGGCTCT
>VZUA01408598.1:0-13263 GCA_013401035.1 Horornis vulcanius
CCCAGAATCCCATGCCCTGGCAGGGTACCATCCCAAGACACAGGTACACAGCACCTACTGGTACTCACCTTGGCCCCCTGTGGTCCCTCAGCCAGCAGAGAGTGAGTTAAGAACCCGCTGGCTGGGACCATTGTTTCTGACACAATGGGAAAGGAAGAGGATGCTGGGGCTGAAATTCCTTCAGCTCTCAACGGACAGATGGGCAGAGCTGGACAAGCAGATATAACAGAGGGTGTGCATGGTTTAACCCTTTCAGGTTCTGCATGAATAGTATCTGGGAGGTGTTCAGGCATGTGGTACAGCACCAGGTGCAAGACAGGCACTGGTGTCCAGGACAAGTTGGAAGGAACCCATGGGCACAGAAAGACCCATGAGAGTGGTTGTAGCATCCATCCATCCGATCTTGCTGGGCCACAGGCTGCTGAGTGGCCAGAGCCCATGACAGCTCTGTGGCACAACAGCCTGTCAGCACCTGGACTGACAACCTTTCTTGGTAAATCAGAAAAATAAATAAAAGGCAGGGGCTGGATCAATGGACAGAGGGAGAGCCCACAAGGGGCTGGATCCGCTTTGGTAGCAAGCTGGGATCGCAGCCAGGATCCTGGAGGGAAGCTGGGTGGGGGCTAGCAGTCCTTGGAGGTCTGACCAAGGCTCTCGCGCAGGCACCTGAGCTGCTCCTGGCCCAGCTTGATCTTCTCTTCCAGCTCCCGCTGCTCAGCAATGAGAGCCGACTTCATCTTGACAAAGTGCTGGTAGTCCTGGAGGTGCTCGGCGGGCAGGTACCGCGCCACCATGGCACCCACTGCCTCCTCCCGCCGACCCACGTGCTCCTTCAGCTCTTTGGCGTCCTCCAGCTGTGCCACCAGCAGCCGCTGTTTCTCCCGCAGGGCCAGCTGTGGGCAAGACAGCTGGCATTGGCAGGGCATCCCATAGCCCAAAATATCATGCATGAGGGTTCCCTCCCTCCCCCATGCCCACCTTGTCCTCAGCAGGGGCGTGCGGCCCCAGGCTGCCCAAGGCAGTTTCCACCCGGGCCAGACGTCCCGAGAGGGAGAGCAAGAGGTTGACCACTTTGTCCAGGTCGCCCACGAAGAGACGGTACTTGTCGAACTCCCCTGGGGTGCAGAGGGCTTGCAGGCGGGCAGCCACATCCTCACCCAGTGCGCCATTGGCACTAATGTCCTCCTGCAGCCCCCGTTGTGCCTCCTGCAGCACCACCAGCTTGCGGCTCAGGCTCTCGATCAGCTGCAGCTGCCAGAGCAAAGGGGTCAAGAGTAATTGGGGCCACTCCCCATGGGGTCAGGGGACTGGCACAGAGGTGTAGGGGTGCTGTGCTGGGGCCCACAGTACACAAGAACCTTGCAGTACCCCTGGCTCCCATAAGCTACTGGCAATTCCCAGTCCCCACAAGAATCTGTCAATGTCTCAGACTCCATGTGCACCTAATGGCTGCCCCCAGTCCCTGTGGGCATCTGGAAACATCCCAGTGCCTGCAAGCATCAAGCATCTGGAGGTGCCGCTGGTGGCCACAAGCATCTGGTGAGACTTCCAGGTTCTGCAAAAGCACCTGACAATGCCCCTGGTCCTTTCAGACATCTGGCAATGTCCCAGCCCCCTGTGAGTATATGGCAATGTTCCTGGTCCCTGCAAGCATCCAGCAATGACCCCTGTGCCCATGAGTGCCTGGTGATGTCCCCAGCTCCCAGGAGCAATCAGTGATGCCTCAGTTCCTGTGAGCATCCAGAAATGCCCCCAGTCTCCATAAGCACCTGGCCAGGGCAGTGGGGAAACATGAGGGAATTGTCTCCAGCAGTGCCTGTACCTTCTTTTCTACCAGCTCATGGTCCACCTCTTCCTCCTCATCCTCTGAGCTCCCCTCCACTACCTCTGGCAGCGCCTTTACCTTGTTGAGTGGCTCAGCTTTGCCCACTGCAACACCATAGTGCACTGGGAAGGAACTGGAGCTGGCAGCACTCCTGGGCGATGGCAAGATGGGTTCAAAACCTTGCCTGGGGAGACAGAAATACAGTGATAAGCATTGGGGGTGTCAGTCTACCCTTGGCATGGGGCCCAGTGCTGTGCCAGCCCTACCTGTCCTGTGCCAGCGCCTCCAGGTGCCAGTCCTGCTGGAGACACTTCTGCCAGGCCTGTCGCTCCCCTGCCACCAGCAGCTCACTCATCACCTCAGTGGCAGTGCCAGGGGAAGCCAAGGGAGGCAGGACACTGGCCAGGGAATGGTCTCTGATGGCCATGTCTGACAGCCGTTCCTCGGAGTCTGTGCAGCGGGGATGGGGCCAGCTGCCCTGGCAGCTCACCCCCTCCACTGCCCCAGAACTGGGCTTGAGTGCCTCCAGCAGGGCAGGGCCAGAGCCACAATGCAGGGACAGGGAGCACTCACCCACCCCACGGGGACTGGTACACCCATGCTCCTGGTTCTGGATGAGCTTTTGAGGCTGCTCCTCCATCTCCCAGGACTGCTTCATTTTTGTCCGCTTCTCCCCTGTTCCTGACACCCTGCCAACACACACCCAGGGCATGTCAGCTACCCTGGGGGAAGGGACACGGGCTATGGCTATGCCAGGGAAAGAGGTCAGGGATACCCCACAATACAAAAAAACCCTACAAGGTGTTCCAAGGAGTGGATAAGGATGCTCTGATACAGGATACAAGGGCCCACAAAATCCCCCTCATGTGTCCTGGCTGTGCCTGCTTTCTCACTCCCACCCCTATGCAATGGCACCACTTGCCTGCAAATCTCAGTGTTGGCAGCGTCAGGCCCAGGAGTCCTGCGGAGTGATCTGGGGGGCTCAGGTCTGGGCCAGGCACGTGGTGGAGCAGGGGGGCAAGCAGTGTGCCCCCAGGACCGGTCTTTCTGGTCTCCAGTGAGGGTCTGTGACCGCTCCCTCACTGCCTCAGCAATGCTGCAGATTGGCACTGGGGCAGCAGAGAAGGCAGAGCCATGCCCAGCACCATCTAGTGGGTGTTGGGATGCCCGGCGCTGCCTGTACTTCTCCCAGTTGGGCGGAGGTGGGCGGGGAGGTGGGGGGCCCTTCTTTTTGGGAATGTTGGGAGGGTCCAGCTTGACACGGCAAAGATCCTTCTGGTCACGGCCCCAGGGGCTGGCAGGTTCCAGGTTGAGGTGGCTCTCAGAGAAGGCTCTGCCCCGTAGTGGGCGATGCAGCAGATCTGGAGGGCTCTCAGAGGTGTGGGCCAGGTGGTCACTATCCCACAAGAGGTCATGCGTGGATGTGGCTCGGTAGCAGGGTGGCCACTCTGGCTCGGTGCTCTCAAGGCAGGTGTGGAATGGGCCAAGCCTTGGGAAAACCAGTGGGTAGCTGGAGAGCTCACTAGGAAGAGAAGGAGGCACCCATCCTCCCGCACACAGTCACCCATCTGGCAGTTCAAGCCGATTTCATGCCCTGTCTCGTTTACCCCAGCTAGTCATCCAGTCAGACTGGTGGGAGAAGCCCAGGCTCATCTGCTGGGCACAGCCCCCCAGAGATGGCCCCAGATCTTTGGGGAAGGGTTAGGAGGGACCACCTTTCCTGTGAACACCTCCTCGCGCCCCCTTGCCCTGTGTGCCCCCTCCCACCTCAAAGGACACCATGCCAAGGATGGCCAAGGCAGTACAGGAGACATTTTGTACATCCCCAGTCAAAATCATGGCAGTCCACACATCCCCGTGGTGGTCCCCATTGAGTGGCACACATATGGCACCTGGCATGGGCTCACCTGATGGACTGGCTGACTTTCCTGGTTATTGTAGGTGGTTCTTGAGGAAATTCCTGTGGCAGGGGGGAAGCCAGTGTGAAATCCACGCCCCCAGCACCTCTGTCCCATCCCCATTCAGGCACAGAAGGCACGCAGGAGGTCTGCAGGGCCAATGAGGGCACAGTACCCCACATCCCCAACCCAGGGTCATGGTCCAGGGGTGCAAGGGAGTATCAGTGCTGCTCCCCAGCACAGTCCCACAGGGTATTACTCACCGGGATGAAAACTCTCTGGGGGGGCCAGGCATCACTCTCCTCTCGCCCAGGATGGGGGGCCGGGCAGCAGCAGTCTGGGCAGCGCACCCAGGGCACACGGTAACAGCGGCAGGTGTGGTCATGGGGCAGTGGTAGTGGGCACAGGTCCCCTCCACTGTAGTGGCAGGGCTCAGGGCGCAGGGGAAACCCATAGGGGTAGGAGAAACCCCGCAGGTAATCCAGCTCCCCCGGCCTCCCCGGTGGTTTGTAACAGAGGGGCTGCTCCCGGCAGCACTCAGCATAGGGGCCAGCAAAGCCAGGGCGGCTGGGTGAAGGGGGGCTGTAGGGCTGATCCACAGAGAGGCGGCGAACATCCCGGTGCTCAGGGCCAGGAGGCTGGAAGGCACTAGGATCACCTGCTGGCAGCTTGCTGTGCCAGGGTGGTGCTGGTCGGCTGCTCTCCTCAAAGAACCGGCGTCGGTCAGCAAAGGGCAGCAGGACTGCTTCATCATTGCCCCGTGGTGGGGAGCTGCAGGCTGCTGGGCCCTGGCTGTAGCCTTCCAGTTCACTGGGGCTGGGCGAGTGCTGCAGCTTCAGCTTCTTTTCTGGGGACCGGCGCCAGCGGCCCCTGGCTGTTGGCACCACCCGCTCAGGGGATGGGGGCCCTTTGGGGGCTGGCACTGGGTCAGGGCTGGGGATACCCCGGTCTGCAGAGTGGCCAGCATTCCTGCTGTCCTCACTCGGTGCAGGGCTGAGATACTCAGGCAAGGCAGGGGGTTGCTCGGCCAGTACACTGCCCTCCAGGGGCTCCTCAGTCTCCTCTACTGGCTCCTCACCAGGTGCAGGTGCACCAGGACCCCGGCTCTTCTGCAGCTGGGCCTTGCGCCACTGGATCTCGTTGCGCAGGCTGGTGGCGAAGCGGTCACTGCGGCGGCGCATCTGAGCAGAGCGGTGGGGAGGACCCCCAGCCCGCCTTGCCCCTCCCCGGCTCTCCTCCTCCACTGGCGCTTCAGTGCTGAGTGCTGGGCTGGCCCCTTCGCCATCCTCTCTGCAGGCTTGCTGCAGCTCAGGGCAGCAGCGGCACGGCGGTGGGCAGCAGCAAAGCTCTGGGCAGTGCGGGACATCCTGGGCAGCCCCTGTGGTTCCCCCCCGGCTGCCCTCAGGATGCAGCGGGGACAAGGTCCAGCGTTGCCCACTGGGTGCTGGTGAGGCTCGCCCGCTGTTGGTGCCCAGCTGGAGGGAGCGGAGCTGGGAGGTCAGCAGTTGCTCGGGAGCACTGTGACGGTGTGACACGTGGCCCTTGAGAGAGGACAGCAGTGGGTTGTCACCTGCTGTCATGGCATCAGGCACTTGGTGCATGCTGTCATTCAGGTACGGCTGGTTGTCAGACTCCATGCTCTCCCTCAGGAGTGGCTCAGCTGGGCAACGGTCTGGATGGGAGCTCAGCATGTAATACTGGTCAGCAGAGAGACAGTCCTTCATGGGGTATGGTGCCAGTGTCCTCCTGCTCACTATTTCCGCCTCCCCATCCCGCTGGCAGAGGAAGGTGTCAGAGATCCATCGGCCCTTGGCATGCAGCATGTCCACTGACACTGATGCCTGGCGCCTGTCTCCTCTTCCAGCTGGGGCTGCCCTCAAGCTGTCCCTCCTGACAGGGGGCTGGGGGGGCACAGGTGCGTGCCAGGCCTCAGGGTGCCAGCTGGCAGATGGCTCAGCCCCTGTGGTCAGGTAGCGCCTGTCAGGGGCTTTGCAGGGACCTTGGAGGCTGGAGTCAATGGACACAGCCTCTTCAGGACGGAGAGAGAGGGCACAGTCAGAGGCAATGGAGCTGGCAGAGAAGGAGCTGTAGGCAGAGTCCCGCTTGCTGTGGTATGTGCCCTGGTCAACGGGTGAGGGGTCTCCTTCATAGCAGGCCTGGCTGGGATGGTCCAGGCTCTCCATGCTCCCGATGGAGCTGCTCCGGTCAGTGCTGCAGTGCCAGGACAGTGTGTTCCACTGCAGGAACAGCTTGCTGCTGCCTGGCCCCATGCCAGTGTTACAGGCACCTGCTGCCCCCCACCCAGCTCCACAGAGATCCCAAAGAGCCCACCCCCACACATACACCCTCCCTGGGACAACAGAAAACAGGGCAGCACTGCCCCAACCTGCCTATCACCCCTGGGCTGGGGCCACGACCAAGGTTGCCTGGCACTGACAAGGGGAGCAGCCACAGGGAAAACAAGGTGGTGTGACTCCAGCTACTTGAGACCTCCCAGCTCTGGCAGGGGGGGCAGCAGGATGAAGCAGCTTCTGGCTGTCTCCAGCACAGCCACCGCCCCTTCCTGCTGGGAGCTGGGAGTAAACAGCCAGGGGAAAGGGTAATGCAGGATGAGGATGAGGAAGGATGCCCGAAAGTAGTGTATGTGAGCACCTCTGCCACCCCCAGTGCCACAACTCAAGAGGGTGTCCCGTCTGCACCCCCCACCTTTGCACAGTCTCATAACTGCACCCAGAGTCTCACCTGACATCACACCCTGAGGGCCAGGAGAGGCTGAAGCCATCAGCCGAGCAGTGCATGGTGGGGACGTCTGGGCGGCTTTCGGCAAGTTTGGCCATGTGCCAGGAATGGGGCCGGAGGACCGGCACGCTCCTCCTGCCAAGAGCAACAGCGGGAAAGGACAAGAATGGGGAGGAAGCCAGGCCAAGGAACCGGGGCTGAAGTCACTTCCTACGGGGCTTCCTGTCCCCCCGCAGGCCAGCGCCCACCCAAAGGGGATGGCAGCAAGGAGGGTACAGCCCTGCAAGCACCCAGCACTGGGCAAGCAGATCCCACAGCTCAACCAGCTGGCCAGGGCTCCCCAAACTGCAGCACCCCTTTTGCCACATCAACAGGGGACCGAGGGCATGGCCTCTGCACAGCCCATAGGCAATGCACTGAGCAGGGCACGTGTCCTTGCTGGGACTGGACTGGCTCCACCAAGGGACACTGGGGCAACGTCTGTCCCCACTGCAAGCCTGAATTTCCCCCTTGTTCCTTTGTCCCTCAGCATCTGCAGCAAGCACCAGCCACATCACGTCACCAGGAAGGGTCCTGTGCTGGTCCCCATCCCACCCTTCACAGCATTCAAGGGAGTTTCTAGTCCCCCCAGTACATGCCACTGCACAGACCTGGTCAGAAGCCACCTCCTGTACCTCCCAGCTGCCCAGTGCTGCCACAGCAGCTACTGACTGGACAAGAATGGCAAGCTATGAGGTCAGTACAGGGACTTCCCAGAACCCCCAAACTCACCATGGATGATGCTGAGCCCCAGCAGAGTCCCGCGGGACCCCTGCCCCTTGGACAGTGCCCTTGCGCCGTCCCTGCCCCTGAGTACTGCTGGAGCTGGAGTCAGTCAGGATGCAGCCAGGGAATGGATGCAGTTGGAGGGATTGAGGGGGAAGGGACTGCAAGGCCGAGCCCTGCCTCTCCTTCCTTTTCCAGGCAAGCAGGCAGGCAGGAGGCAGGCAGGCAGGAAGGGAGAGGAGCGGCCATGCTTGAGATTACCGCCCAGCGAGGGGGTGGCGAGCCCGATGCACTGCCCTGGCTCTGCTGGCTGGGGAACCCCCACTTAGTGGGGGTGCTGACAGCAGCAAAAGGGTTGCTCCCCACCCTGCCACAGCAAAGGGCACCTCCAAGCTGGAGACAAGGGCACCTCCAGGTTCCTGCCAGTCCCCCAGGCAGGTAAAGCCCCACTAGCCCTCCCTGTGAACCCTCCACAGCACTGCCAACCTGCGAACGACCATCTTCAAAGTGCGGTAGGAGCCCTTGATGAGAATCAGGGCCTCCTGGCGGGATCCGTACAGCGGCGTCCCACTGATGTTCACCAGCTCATCACCTGGCTGCAGCCGGCGGGACAGTGCAGCCTTGCCCCCATCCTCGACCTGGGTGACAGAGAGGGGCATCAAGGGGGGCACGGCCCCCAGAATATCCCAGGGGATGTTCCATGGTCACTGCGTGTCAAGGGAGAAAGAGGCTTGGGAGAAGGTGCCTGAGCTCCAAGCAACACAGAGGGATCTGCGGGGCTGGGCTCTCTCCCTTTTCTGGTCACATGAATTTCTGAGCAAGAGCATCAGGGAGTGGGGAGAAAGAAAAATGTCCCATCCCAGCAGATTCCCCAGAGGCACAGGCAGCACAAGGGCCCTTTGTCTGGCGTGGATGCCAGCCCCCTGCCACTGCTTCCAACCCCACATCGAGCATGTCAGGGCAATCATGGTGATTTTGATGCCCAAAGCATGTCATCCCACCCTATGTGCCCAAAGGAGACAATAGTAGGGGATGTGCTGAGCCCTGGCACATTGCCTACCCTCCCTAACACCCACAGCCAAAATGAACCTGACACCCTGTATTGCTGTGCTTAGAGGAAGTAAGGCCATGGTGCTGCCAGCATGTGAGACCCTGGCCCTTGCCCTCTGCCCTAGCTGGTAGGTGCAGTCCTGGCAACCCTGGGACAAGCAGTGCCCAGCTAGGCTAGGCTGAGTGCCCATTGTCAGCACTGATGTCTGCCATCCTGCCACTGCAATGGCCAGGGATCGCCAAGTCCACACCACAGGGCTGGCAAGCAACTGGAGCTGCTGCTGCGTGGTGGCAGTAGCACAGGGCATACAGGTGCATGGGGCAGGACCTGGGGTGCCCCATGCCCAGCGTGAATGTGGCAAGACCCTATAGCCATGTGCAGGGCAGAGCTAACCTGGCCCCATGCTGGGGCTCCTGCACCAACCCTGCCCAGGGGCTTTTCACCCTGCCCATTTGCTTCCAGGCCTGGCCAAGGAATGAGGTCTGCTCACAGTGCCTGCAGGGCAGCCAGGGAGCACACATGGCTTCCTAGCAGGTCAGTCATTGTGCATGTGCCCCAGGGCACCACTTTCCAGCCCTAATGCTGGGCATTCCACTACTCCTGGACAAAATGTCACCTTAGGAGGGAGGAAGGCAGGGACAGCCAAGCCTCCTGCCCAGTGCATCATTGCCCTATGGCCCTGCCTAGCACAGCTGTGCCCAGAGCCAACAGCTCTCCCATTTTTTCAGGGATCTTAGCACTGCAATGCCATGACCAGGCTAGGCACAGCCCAATGTGCCTGCCTGTGCAAGCAGGCTGCCCTCCTACCAATATGTCAGCCATGGGGCTGCCTCCCTGGCAGGGGACCCTGATAGCCTGTGAGGGCTCCCAGTCCTACCATCCAGTCGGTGGGGCACCTGGGTTTACCCCCTGCCGTGCCCACCACTGGGCACCAGCAGAGCATGCAAAGCAGGCTGCACCTTCACCTCAGTCCTCTGTCCAGCCACATGCCCTCCCAGTCTTGCCTGCCACAGCCATGAGGATGAGTCAGAGGTGAAAGGTGTCCCCACACCTGCAGGACACCACCAAGTCTGCACTCATGTCTGGGCCATCACATGCACCAGGATGGACAGGCTCAGCCCTGGCACCACTCACCAGGTGCTAAATTTGGCACAAGCAGCCCCTTGTTCTGCCTTTGCCACCAGTGAATTCAGCACTGGCAGCCCACCACCCACCACCTGCTGCCCTGTCTGGCTGGGCCAGCCCAGGACACTTGCCCAACACCATCCCTGGAGTTCACTCTGGGCCCTAATGGTGGGCACCAGGTGCCTCACGGGAATATCTGCCTGTCTCAGGAGAAACTTGTCCTAGGAGTCACAACCAGAACAGTGCCAAAGCTGTGCTCACCCTGCCCCACACCAACCTCCCTCCTTGCCCCCGACGTGCTCAGGGAAAGCCTGTGCCGGAGGGCGTTCGCAGCTCCATGGAAGGCTTAAGAGTGCCTTCCATGTATGAGCACCGCCTTGGGACTCTGCCACAGGAAGGGATCCCGCCCGGAGTGGGCTCAGAGGCCAAACTGTCACCGAGTGCGGGGACGCCCTTCCCCTTTCCGGCCCGCGCCTCCCGCGCCACAGGCGGCGGCCGCCCCCTCTCCGCACACACCTCGGCCGGCCGCAGCGGCGGAGCAGTGGCCCCGGGGGACCCTCCCCTGAATGCACAGAGCGCTGGAACAAGCCCCTTTTGTCTGCCGAGCACACGCGATTGCGGCGTGTCCGTGGGAGAGTGGGGGCCGACACCCCGGGGTCAGCAAGCCAATCCCTTTCTCAAAGTGGTGAGGAACATATATCCCCGAGCCCTCTCATCCCCTCCTCCGGCAACCGGCGGACCCACGGGGACCCACTACCTCGAAGGCCGGCAGCGAGTCGGGGCGCGGGCAGTTACTCCCTCGGCGCCCGGCTCCCCACCCGCCGGTGTCACCTCAGGGCGCAGGGCTGGGACCGGAGCCACTTTTCCAGCTCCCCCAGCCAGACCGCGCTGCCCGCGTCTCGCCGAGGGCGTGGAACGGCCCGGGGGCGCAGTCAGCCCAGCTCGAGGCAGGGAGCAGCCCCGGGGCCGCCAGCCCGGCCCGCCGCACCCCAGCTCAGCAGGACGGTGACACCGGGCGGGCAGGCGGCCAAATCGTCCGGCGATAGGGCCCTGTCCGGGCTCCGTGGAGGGGTGGCTATTTGGAGTTTCCCTGGCCGCTGCCCGGCTCCTTGCGGGTCTCCCCGCGAGTCTCCACGCGGGGCGATGAGCTGGCGGAGGCCGCGGGAATCAGTGAGCCTCTGTGTGGCGAGACGTCGGGGCCTCGGCGTCACCCTCAGGGTTCGCTACCGGCTGCTACTGGGCTCCGTTCGGCATCGCACCCCGGCGCCAACCCCGTCCCGGGCACGGTACTGCCCCTGCGTTCCAGGGGTGCCGGGGCATGACGGGACGGACTCTGGTACCGTGGTCCTAAATGTCCCCGCAGAACCCGGTGCCCACCGACGGATGGGCACACAGGAGTCTAACCTCCCCCGGCTACGGCCCGCGGGACGGGACCGGGAAAGACGTGAGGGAGACGTGGGGGCCGCCCCCGACGCCAGCCCAACGGATGTGCCAGAGGAATTTCTTCCTGCCGCCGGGCCCGGGCTGTCCCTCCGCCCCTCTCGCTCTTACTCTTCCCAGCGGCTCTAAGTGGAGGGTCGCAGGGATCGTGGGTGCGAGTGGCCGCCCCCGTCCCGCCGCGCCAGGACACGAGACCCCGCGCCCGGGGCTCCCCGCACCCCCGACGCCGCCGCGGCCCGGGTGTCATCCCATCTCCCGCGCCCCGCCACGGGCGGGAGGCCCCTTGCGGGGAGATGCCGCGGAGCCCACGCGGGACTGTGCCGGCGGTGCCTACCTTGGAGACGATGAGGGGCTCGCCGTGCTCTAGCCCGCCGCGCAGCGTGAAGCCCCAGGGCGCGCCTCCCTGCAGCTGCACATGCACGTACTGAGGGGTGCCGTGCCGGCCCTCGGCCCGCTCCATGGCGGCTACAGCTACAGCCCCATCCCGGCCCGGCCCCGAGCAGTGGAGGAAATGACACCCCGCCCGCCCGAGCTGAGCGGCCCGGGGCGAGTGCGGGGCGGGGCCGGCCCGCACCGGGACTGCTCCGCCGCCGCCAATGAGGCTGTGGGGGGACGGCGACGGCCGGCTCGGCTCCGCACGGCACGACTCAGCACAGCTCATGGCATGGTTCTGCACACAATGGCACAGGACAGCACCTTTCTACTCAGTAGCTTGGCGTGCCATCCTTTAGCCCAGGGACCTGAAGTGAGCTGCTTGGCTTAGCTTGCTACAGCCCAGCCGGTGTATTTCAATTCAGTCCAGCTCAGCCCAGCATGGCATGATATGGAAAGGCGGGCAGACCTCAGTGCAGCACGACACAGCACAGCTCAGCTCAGCTCAGGTGGGATGGCAGGGGGGCCAGCATGGGTTAACTGGCCCAGCATGGCTTAGCTCAACACGCCTCAGTGCAGTTCAGCTGGGTTGGCACATTCTGGCTCAGCTCAACTCAACATGACACAGGGCAAAGTTAAGTTTGTTACATAACAGAACAACCAGAGGCCTCATCTGGCTTAGCTCCACTTGGCCTGGCCCAGTTTTGTTCAGTGCAGTTCAGCCTGGTTGACTTGGACGAGCAGGATTGGCACAGTTCAGCTCAGCAGAGTCTCGCCTGGCTTGACTTAGCTTGACCATGCACAGTTCAGCTCAAAATGACCCAGTTTGGTTCAGCATGTTATAGTGCCACCGGGAACCCACATCAATAGGGCCTGCTCAGCACAGCTTAGCCTGGCACAGTGGCAGTTTGACAGCACTCGCACGGGTGCAAGAGGGTGGCAGTAGGGTGATGTAGGCCCACCGGCTCCCCACCACAGTCACACTGGCGCCCCAAGCTCCACTGCCTGTAGGCCAGCACATGCTGCTGGCTCCTGTCTGACCTATCCAAGCCAGCCCCCACCCTGTCCATGTCCTGCCGGGCACTTTAGGGCGTGCATGGCAGTTGGGCCATTCTTCACCTTTGTCATTTCCCTGCCAGGCCCAGGAGAGACAGCTGTGCCGCTTGGGGGAAATTGAGGCAGGGGAGGAGGCGGCGAATGGCAGACGGGGATGGTGGGAGTGAATCGGCAATGATTCCCGGGGGAGCCCGAGAGTCCTGCTCCTCCCCTTCCCGCTTGGGGACACGACTCTTACTCATCTCCTTTCCAGACAACACAGCAAGCCTGGAAAGCTCTGCTCTGCAAGCAGTACCTGTGGCCCCTGGTTGCCTGCCACGGCCTGGGAGGGTCGGCTTGCTGTGCCAGGCTGGTGAGCCACCCTAGGCTTGTTCATTCCCAGTGCTGGAAGGGTCTCAAGTTTTTCTTAATAGTCCCTGTCCACAAGCACCTGCTTTGAACTCTGCCTGCTCCCTGCGCAGCCCAGCTGCAGGCAGCCCAATACAGCCAGAGTGTCACAGGGCGCAGGATGGAGTGGTACCTGGGCTATTTGTAGTGCTGGAGTCCACCCAGGAGAGATGCATGATCCCTCCCCATCTGCCCCATACAGCCTTGACATGTCTGCCACTGACATGTTCACCATCCCTGATCCAAATCTGCTCTCCGCTTTGGTCTTCCTACTTGCCTTGTCATGCCCCCCACTCATGCCAGTGCTGGTGCCATGCCCTGACTTTTCCCAACCTTCACTGGCTCATCTGCCCCTTGTGTGCTTTCCCAAATGAGTAACCAGGGCTGCCTGGCCAGGCAAGAGAGCTCTTGTGCCCTGGCTCATTACATGGCCCCACAGCACATTTAGCACTACCCACACTCCCACACAGCCCTCCCAGCCCTTAGCACTGTGCCCAGCTGGCACCAGGGAGGGTGGGCAGCAGACATTAGTACAAACCCCCCAGCTCTCCCCATGTCCCTATGCCTGCAGCAGTGATTCCCAACCAGTGTGCTCACCCCCTGGC
>VZUA01408599.1:0-13426 GCA_013401035.1 Horornis vulcanius
CCATCACGTGTGAATATTCACCCCCAGGAGCCCAGGGGCAAGGCCAGGCTCAGCACAGATCCCTGTGCACAGAGCTGGAGGAGGAGGCTGAGCTTTGCAGCCCCATCTGAAAAGGGCTGGGATTGCAAATGCCAGAAGGCTCCAGCTGAAAGGTGGTTTGGGTTTAGAGCAGCTGTTGTTATTTCAGCAGCTGCAACCTGAGAGAAACATGCAAATCTTTCCCTACATTATATTAGCGACTTGTCCAAGTCACATTGCAAAATCCTTCCTAGAGATCACAGTGCTGCAGGGGACAAAAGGTGAGGGTCTAAAGGCAGAACATGGCAACAGGTGGGAAAAGCAGGTATGGAATGTGGAAGAGAGTAGCTATAAAATCTAATCTACCTCAGCCTCCCTAAAATACTTTTGAGAGTTCAAAAAGATTCAAGCAAAAACTTCAGCTTTTCAAGGAGGTAAAGGGAGCCTGAAAGGAGAGATGAATAAAAGTCAGATTTTTTAATTTAATATGTCTAAATCAGAGGAAGAGATCTGCTCAAAAGTTATATGGAGAAGAGTAAGCAGGTTATTATAGAGTGTCACATAGATTTTAAAGATATTGCATCCACAGATCAACTTTGAAAAATGTTGAATTTAAGGGAAACACCAGGAGCAGGAAACTTGTGAGAAGTTTTTATATACAGCACAAAAACACCCAAATTATATGTTCTCTTCTGGAAGACAGGGGAATTCTTCACTCAGGCTCAGAAATTTAAAAGAGATTACCAGAATATTCCTCCTGGAAGACAGAAACCCATAGGTGGAACAGGGCAGTGTGGACACCACAAGCAGTGGGGCTGCATGGCAGGGTGGGAGAGCAGAGCAATATCACAGCAGAACAGCGTGGAAACATGCCAAAGGAGGCAGAAAGAGGAGCTCTGAGGAAATGCTTCCTGCAAAATCCACACCAAGCAAAAGGGTAGGAGACAGTCAGAAGGAGCATGGAGATGGTGGGAATAAAGAGAGGCCAGAGCAGGACCAAGCTGTGAGCAGAGCTGCCACGTGTGCAAGGTGCCAGAGATAACCCGAGGAAATGATTAAAGTGAATGATCTCAAAGAAAAGTGAGAGAGACAACAGAGTTGGCTCCTTTGCTACGAAAAAACAAATGATGACAACACTTGTCTGTGTTGAGAGCTAAACAAGTATGCAGAACAGGCATTTCCCTATGCTTAGTGTGAGAGGTTATATTTGGTGGTGAGGCAGGCAGCAGATGCTTTTCCACACTGGAGGTTTCAGCTGACTTCCTCCAGGGGTAAAAACAACCCCATCCCACCCTAAGATGTCTTAGTGCTCTTAGGAAGGCACTGCTTTAGGAAACAGCTATTTGGGCTGCACCCTGTGCCTCAACCCTTCCACAGGTAGGAGGGACAGCATAAACCTTAGGGTAATATAAGCAATATATACTGATCTGCTGATAAGCAATAGAAAAACACAACCAGAACTTCATGAGGCTTCTGAAAGACTGCTTCTGGTTTAAAAGCCAACAGCAGCACCTTAACAACCTCTTACAGAACAGAGAAAATGAGTGATGACTGTGGGTAAATTCCCATCCGTTGCAAGGAGTCAGCCAGAGGCCTCCACCTTCAAAACCAGACTCAATGGGAAGAGAAAGTTTTGCCATGAAAGGCAACATCCCAGTCTCTGCTGCAGCTGCTCTCTCTGGCTTCCCTGCATAAAGGAGAAGGGAGACTCTGGGGAAGCACGTTCCCAGCTCAGGAGCAAGAGGGGCTGCAGAGGAGCTGACAGCCCAGACAGGGAGAGTGGAGCTGAGCAATAGTGAGAGCAAACCACAGCAGAGGTTTCCGTGCCGCCGCTGACTCACCGGGGCTGAACCGCCGGGTCGCACTGCCTGCTCCAGAGGGGAACAGCAGCACGGAGGGTTTCTGTACCTGAGGCTGGGCCTCTGTGCAGCAGCCTCAGCAATGCTGCTGGAGAGGAGCTGCAGCTCAGACAGGTTTCCCTCCATGCTCCTCTCCTACCACTTGTCATCAGTGCTTCCTTATCCACCTCGAGTACATCTCATCGTGCAGAAGGTCTCCACCGTAGCCCTGTCATTGGCCATACAGGTTGGTTTATGCTCTCTTCTGACACTAGCCGTGGAAAATATGATTCCAGTGCTGCCAGGTTCATGGCATGCTCAGGACTGGCTGCAAGTAACAAACGGAATGTGCAGAAGGTGAGGAAAAAGCAAACACTGGCCAAACAGTGTCAGAAACAAGAGTAACAAAGTGATGGAGAGAAATTATCAGGACAGGAACAGAAGAATATTTTTTCTGGGCAATGCAACATGGCCAATGCTCCTCTCTGATAATCATGAATGAAATATT
Organism: Horornis vulcanius; assembly: GCA_013401035.1. Lineage (NCBI taxonomy): Eukaryota > Metazoa > Chordata > Aves > Passeriformes > Scotocercidae > Horornis > Horornis vulcanius. Next base: position 2,365 of record VZUA01408599.1, read on the forward strand.
TCTGCAGGTGACAAAGCTGCTCTGCAAAGCAGGAGAGCCGAAGCTTTGGACCTATATGGCCAAGGAGAATCCTGTGTCCTAGGTGAGATGGTGGATGTCTGTTGGGAGAAAAGAACTTTGTGCTTAATTTAATTGTATTTATTCCTCTTCAAATATCAGGTAATCTCAGTCTTGGAGAAATGCTTTGGCAACGTCCTTGGGGCTACATTTTGTCTCTGTTTCAGAGCACCGTTTTAGAGACATTGCAGTGCAGCCAGAGCGTGCTGTCCCTGAGGGAAGGGCTGGTACAATACCTTGTACTCACAAACTGGAAAATGCTATCAAGGTAGCAAATGCTTTGCCAGGATGGTGGCAGGGTGTGCTGGGGAAATGTCATAATGTTTTTAATTGAAGCATAGAGACACATGCTGTGTGAGCAGCAGTCACCAGGGGACACACGCAGAGATGCTGCTTTCCTACTTTCCAGAAACAAATACAAAAGAATGACCAAGACATGAAGTCAATTATTTTCAGAGGTATCAGGAAAGGCACCGTGCACTGAGGGGAGAGGGAGACAAAGAGAACCCAGAAACAAAAGCAATACAGTGAGAGATGCCAAAGCCCCTGAGCACAAAAGCACCCAGATTATCTCCAGCACACATGCTGGCACTTGCAGGCTCATCACAAACCCCCATGGCAGAGCTGTGAGCAATTATTTCTGGTTCAGCTGTGTACAAATATTTGCAGAGAGCAGCTAAGAGACAACAAACAAACAGGCAGTGGGGTTCAGGGGCTGGATTTTGCCCCGTGCTGCTGCACATGCCCCCAGAAAGCCTGCAGGGCCAGCAATGGCACTGGCACAGTCTGCTGGTACTGGTGCCCATGGGGGCCAGTGACACCTGCATTTTGGGAAGGCAGATCAGGGCTGCACAACCACACGGGGCAGGCAAGGTCTCAGTGCCCACATGCCACCAGCAGTCCCCTCCAAAGACACTGGTGGGAAGTTTGCCCAAGGGTTTCCCTGCTGAGAGAGCCAGTGGGATGAAAAGGGCCTGGGGTCAGCGGGCACCGGTGCTCTGCCCTGCCGGGGGAAAAGGAGGCAATGCCATTTCTGCCTCCAGTCTGCAGCCCTAATCAAGCACAGGAATGGCTTGTGCCATTAGAGGAATTAAATTACTTTTTAGCTGAACCACTTGCCCATTGCAGTCCCAGACTGCAGACCCTGAGGTGTTTCTCATGAAGAATACCTGTATCGTACCTCATTTGGATTCTATGAATTTCCTTACTCTTTCCTCTTTGGCTATGGGGGAAAAAGGCCCTTTCTCGCTCCTCTTCTCCTATCAGACACTCTCTCTGATGTCCCCATCTCCATCTATAAGCCAGCAGTGTGCTTCACAGGCAGAGCCTTGTGGATGCAGGCACATGAAAAGGAAAAATCTAAAGTCCTGGGAGGAATTTTCCATGAGGTGGATATGTGTATCATAAGGTGGATATGTGTAGCTGCCTGGGAAAAGAAAGCATCTAAGCTGTTTCTTTTTGTTTTCTCTCTTTGCTATTCAGAGAACCTCTGTGTCATCTGAGCAGAGACACAGCAGGGAGCTCCTGCTTGCTCTGCCAAAGCAATGAGAAGGAACAGTCTTTGTTAAAGACACCACCCTCGTAGGGATTATAAATACAAAGGAGATGAAATTATCCAGTTGAACCCAATCCACAGAAAACACTGCAGTGAGGAGCAGGAGGAAGGGGAGCGCCTGCCTGTGGGCAATGGGCCAGGCAGGGACATACGAATCACATTAAAAACCTATAAAGGAGTACAAGAAAATGTGTTTTATATAGAAGTACTTTTACTCCCACCTGCCTGTCTAGCTCTACAGCTTTTGCAGGAGGAGACTTAGTGATGCCAAGGTGGCAGGGTCTGAGCCCAGCACACCAGGGCACCCCAAGGCTCACAGGCAGGGTACCCATCCTGCCAGGGGGTCTGCCAGGGCACGGCAGGAGCAGGAGGCTGGGTGCAGTGGCAGGAGAGCTCAGGACATCTGAGTGTTCGGTGTCCAGGTCCCCCAGGACTGCCATGTGAGAATGGAAGCTGTCTCCAGCCCAAGTGAGCAGCACCAAGGGTCTCATGGCTGCTGTGTGCCCAGGCAAAGGGTCCCTGGCATCCAGCCATGACTGAGCTCCAGCTCAGGGGCACTGGCACAAACCAGCATGAGTTCTGTATGTGTGTTTGTAAAGGATTTTTAAAACATCAGGTCATGGCTCTGCCAGGCCAAGCTGCAAGCATGAAGGAGCAAGCTCTCACTAGGCTGCTGACCACAGCCTACCACAGCCAGCACCACAGCCTGAGTATCTCCTACCAGTCCTCCTGAGCTCCTCCAATTCCTCACATCTGCTGGGACAGAGTATTGAGGCCCCCAGTCTGCTCCCAGCTGCCAGATCTGCCTGTATGCTCCAGGCAGCCACAAGGCAAGGTGCTGCAGCCACAAGGGCTGCTGGGTCAGCTGGCTGCCACCTGAGCTGCCAGACTGCCTTTCCAAAGAAAGGTGCCTTTGAAAAGCCAGAAACATATAAAATGGGATGGCTGAGTGAACTACCATTGTTTTTCATGTGGGAGAGAGGCAAAGTGGAGGCAAAGTCATTTGATTGCAGAAAAAACCTCACAATTTACTGCTAAAACCAGTGACAGTGTGGTTTTGACTGCTCAAGTCAGGAGAACAAACGCTTATAAAAATGAATAATAAGATACTATAAGCCTTTATTAGTCCTACAGTAAACACAAACGCCTCCTGCAAAGCACAAAGAAATGCCCCAGCAAAAGTGTCATGGATGTGTCATTCTCTGTGACTTTCCAAGGAGCACTTTGGAATGATTTATGCCCAAAGTAAAAACACGGGGTAATAATTTTTAAATAGATTTATAGTTTCTTTGTGAAACATGTTTCTTTGTGAAACAATGAGCAATAATATTCCACATGATAGACAATGTAAGATTCCTAATGCCTTTAATTAATCACATCCTCATTTCTAAGTAAATAGATTGTGTAGATGAGAGAAATAAGCAAACTCTTATCTCTTAGCACCTCACTGGTGTTTTCAAAGATTATTGAATTTGAGCACAGACTCTCTGGAAGGCAGGCAGGGACTGATCTGAGAACACAGTGACAGTCTCATTGGCAGCTGGATGACAGCCAAGGAGAGCCCAGCCCTGGGAGAAGAGCCCCAGACTCCAGAGGCCATTGCCAAAGCCAGCCCATGCCGCATCCCACATCCATCATCTGCAAAAGACAGGAGTCAGCTGGTGCACGGCAGAGGTTACCGGGCTGGTGGCTCGGGATCAATACCTCAGCGAATGGAAAAACCGTTATGGCCAAAAATTGTTCTGCTGGACTTGCATAATGCACAGCAAAGTCTGATGGGATGGAATCATCTGCCCCGTGGCCTCCTGACTTTCACCCCGGTGCTGGGGTGACCACGGACATGGATGGCACGGGGCTGTCACCAGGCAGGGCTTCCAAACACAGCAGATGAGGGCTGTGGTTTGTGGAGCCATGAGGAGCCCTGCCTACTTCCATCTGTGCCCTGTCCCCTGCCTGCTCCCTCCCCGTGCCATATCTGGGGGAAAGGAACAGAGAAAGGGAAAGAAAGTCCCCTTGCGAGGAGTCCTAAATCCCAAGTGGCTGCTGTGTGGAGGACTGGGGATACTCTGAAACCCCAGTACCAGGAGCTCCAGCATTCCATGACTCCTTGCTGCCTGCACTGGGCCCCAGCATGGAGCCACCAACCCCCTTTCAGGTTCTGCCAAACTGCTTGGGGTTTGGGGGATCCACGTGCTCCCTTTGCCATCAGACCCAGGGCAAATACACTCTTGTGGTTTGTGCTGCTCCCCCCTGACACCCCAGCAACACTGTTACCCCAAATCTGGAGCAGGGGTATGGAGTGGGAAAGAAGAGACATGTCCAGCCATGTGAAGTAGTGACAAGGGGAGATGAAGCCAATTTTGCCCTTCAGCAACCAAAAGCAAAGAAAAATAGGCAACTGGAGGCAGACACCTCTTTAAAAAGGACAGAAGTGTGACGTAGACTGGGAAGACTATGGAAATTGTGCTGGGATTACCTTCACTACGTTGCACAGATGTTGCAAAGCCCCAGCCAAAGCCCAATTTTCCATTTTGCTTCCAGCTGGTTGGGGTCACGGCTCCCTCCCCCGCTACTGCCCGCCCACCGGCAGAGAGAAGGGCCTGGCTGTCCCTGGAGGGTGCCGGAGCTGTCCCCGAGCTCGGGGGCTCTTTGGGGTATCCCCGCTCCGGCAGCCCCGGCCAGGCGTGCGGAGCCAGGGCGGTGAGCTCCATCTATTGTCCAAGCGGCGGAGGGGCTGGCTGGGATAACTCCTCCGTGCGAAGGAAATGCGCTTTTCCTTGCCTGAATGACTCAAACGCTCTCCTAATAAGTAATTCCCGTACTCTGAAAGAATGCGGTGCCGCTGAACGCAAGCAGGCTGCGGGGGGCTGCGTGGTGAGCGGCTGCCGGCTCCGCTTCCCTGCCTGCTCATTTTAGCGGGCAAGTGGCAGTCTCATTAGGGCCCTCATTAACAGCTCAGCCAGAGAGGTGCGCTCTCAGGTGCCTCGTCGGAAAGACGCGATCCTTGAAGGGAGTGAAATCCGTCTGGGGATGTCGCTCACGGGGGAGTGACCCGCATACCACATCACTGAGCTTATTCTGGTCCCTGCCCAGCTTCTTCCCAGCCTGGAGCAAGCCCAAAGGGCAGCAGGTTGTGCTGAAAGCAGCCGGTACTGGCTCAGCTGGTGTGAGACCAGAGGGGGGCTGCGTGCTGTCATGCAGAACCCCCTCCTTCCCCTGGCCAGCCTGGGGAGGCCAGAGCAGCACCCTGAACTCTCAGAGCAGGAACGAACACCCTGGGAACAGCTATGACATTATAAAAGCAGCTCTGAGCAGTATTTACTGTTTCCTGGACAAATGCTTCTCAATGTCCCTTTGGGCATAAGAAACCCTGCTGTGCCAAGATCCCTTGCCTCCTTAGGAGCCAAGCGGGGGATCCCCTGAGGCCAGGGAAGTTTATTTGCAGTTGCCAAGAAGAGAAACACGCTGTTGCTTAAGCCTGGCAAGGAGCTGTTCTGTCCGAGCTGCCCATCTCAGGGGAGGAAAGAACCCGTTTGTCCGTGTGAAATGGGCTGAGAAATCGGGAACCCCAGCGCTGAGCAGGAGGCTGGACCCAAGCAAAGGCAGAGTGTGCAGTGGGTCCCATGTGCTGCAGCTAGGGCCAGGGTCCCCCAGCCCACCAAGTGGGGCGTGTCCCCTTCTCCCTGGACCCAAGCCCTGGCTCAGCATCCCCACCATGCTGTGTTCCAGAGGCCTGCTGTCCCCCCCCAACCCTCATCACACTGCCGTGGCCTTGGGTGAGCAGCCACCCTCCAGGGCCCAGCTGGGCTTTCCCTTGGCCACAGAAAGCCACTGTCCCCTGCTGCACACCCAAACAGTGGCCTTGGGCACTGCTGCCAGACCTGCCTGTCCCGGGACCTGTGCCACCTCCCCACGCTCATGGGGGAAAATCCAGGGGAAAGGAACATCACCGCCCACGACTTTGTAATTCACAGAAACAAACCCATGAGTCTGTAACAGGAGAGGCTGTGCCACACGTCGTGCTGATGGCCCTTGTGCCTCCCTGCTGGCACTGTTGGGGACATGAATGGCACACGGTGCACCCAGCAAGAGCCAGCTTCGTGGGGAAGGGGCTGAGCAGGCCCTGAGGACACGCAGGACCAGGCTGACACCCTCCAGCCGGGCACGGGGAGAGCTCCCGTTCATAATTAGCCACTAGAGGGAAGTACAAGGCTGTACAGGGAAGGATGCCTGGGATCACGGGGAGCTGCAGTTTGGGGAGATGGCAGCACAGGCCATTTTACTGCTTTTTCTTCGGAGCTGGCTCCTCAGCACTCGCCGCTGTCTCGCAGCAGTTGCAGGTGCCCCTGAGGCAGTGGCAGGAAGGGGCACAGGGTCTGCCTGGCCACAGGAGGGGACTTGGCCGGAGCTGACTTGGTCCAAGATGCCTGCGGTGTCCGGAGCCAGCAGCACCCTTGGCACGGACACTGTGGAGCCTGGCAGCGAGGCCGTGGTCTCTCCAGACAGCACCAAAATAGCAGGAGCAGCCAGCCAGGCCGCCTGCCAGACAGCATCAACCGTTTGGGCCATTTTTAGCAAAGTGGGGAATGTGTGTTGTTTCTGGGACATGTGGTATCCAGGGCCAGAGGGAAGACAAGGGAATGACCTGGCATCCCGAGGGGACAGTGAATCGGAGCACAGTGCTCGGGGCAGATCCCAGGGGAGGAGCCCCAGCTCTGCACGGGAAGAGCTGTCTCAGGAAGGAACAACCAGGGGGACGAGGATTCCCATGGAACTGGGCTCCACAGTGGTGCTGGTTTGATCCTGCTGGGAGAAGACAGTGGTGGGCAGCTGAGGGCTCCTGCCCCAGCCCCATGGCACAGGGCCTGGACAGTCTCCGTCCTCCTGCTGAGGCAGCTGTCCCAAGCTCCCTGTGACCAAAGCAGCTTTCTACCCCTCAAACTACACCAGCAGGGATCTGACAGAGCACAGCTGATAATGAGCCTCTGCTCTATTTTATCCCTGTTTATAGATGGCTAAATATAACCTTGTGCTTATATTTAATTCTTACTGAAAGCTGCGAGCCACAATCCATCGAGTCAGTTTTGTGTTTTTGATATTAGCTGGCTTGCATCAGATCCAAGAGAGGAAACATCCAGGCTCAGCAAAAGGCCTGTAGCCACGTTAGGTACTGGCAGCGTGTCCCACACAGGAGGGCTGGTGACCACAGCAAAGCAGAGAGGGCATTGCAGGATTTATGAGCAGCAGCTTTCTCTGTGCCAAAACACCCCCCAGAGTCCATCCAGAGCTGCTGTCTCTGAGCACTGCGGCTGTGGGCACTGCCAGGACAGCCCTCATTTGGTGGCAGGTTTTGCTTGTCACCAGGCAGAGCCAAAGGCATTTAATTTGTTTTCCTATCACATAGCCAGAAGTAGCTCCCTGGATTGTACAAGATCTCCCTCTGCAGCAGGAACAGGAGCCAGCACCAAACTGCAAACCAAGTGAGCAACACAACGTAACTGCAAGCAAATGTGCCAGGGGTTGTATCAGCTGGCTGTACCCCCAGAGATAAACTTCCACCTCTCTTCTGGGAGGCAGGGATAATGTTTGGGAAGATGTTTGATGGATCACTGAAAAAATTATCACTGGGGTATTTCCCTGACAACTGAATTGAAAGACCATGAGGTAATTGCACCACTACCTGTTAAACACCTCAGGTCCAATCCTCAACTCCTGGCAGCCTAACAGATATCCCAGCCATTCATTTTGGGGTTCAAGCTAAAAGTTGGCAGGGGGACCAGCCTTGTTTTGTGGTGCAGGGGCAGCTGAGAACCTCTCACTCAACAGCAAAAGCAGGTCCAATTTCAGTTTCAAGGTCCTGCTCCTCCATTCATTGCTCAGGAGACTTCAACAGAAACACTGGCATTGCATGCACACAAATGCACGTGCCCCTAGAAAATCACATTTATAACAAAACAGATCCAACTAGACCACTGTGATATTTTACTGGGGTTGCATGAGAGATTGTTTTAAGTCTCAACATTGCATGGAAAACCCATCATCCAAAAAAACCTAAAAATATTCTTTAAATGCTGGACTAAGGGCTTGACCAAAACAAGGCAGGCAGTATGCAGTTGTCCTGTGGCTCCTCCCTTCTGCACCTTCTCCTCAGGTTTAAAAATTCATTCTTGGTGACTCCCAGCTCTGCATATAAAAAGTTATTTATGGGCTCATTTATACATCTTTTTAGCCCCTCCCAACAGCCAGGTCTTGAAAACAACTCAGCAAGCAATTCAGAATACTGCCATGCTGGCATTCACTTGGATGAGTTTCCCCTCTCACAAGCACACCAGCTACCCATGCCCAGTTGCAACATCACACATCACACTATTTTTTCCTGGTGTGATTTTTGGGAACTCAGGTTTGCCAAGGTACCACCTACCTAACTTTGAACTGCCCCAGAGCAGCTGCAGAGGAAAGCCTCTGCTAGTTAAGGTTTAACCTCTGCTTTGGGAAGGAGAAAGATACAGGGAGAAAGAGACTTGGTTTTGACCTAAAGCCAAAAAGCTTGATAGGTGCAAAGCCATGCCAGGGCTGGAATTATTCCAGTCATTTACAATAGTGCTGGCGCATGTGGGTGCCTTAAAAAGGAACTTTCCCCCAGTGCTGCCCTCCCCCTCAGGCAGCTTTGCCCTTCTTTGGTGTGGCAGCAGTCTCCAGGCAGGAATGGTTCTTGCAGTTAAAAGGAGAAGCCCAAACTTATTCCACAATAATTCATTTACTACCATGCTGAAAGCCCCATGTGCGTGCATTGCTGCAGGCTGGACACACTTTCTCCACCAGCCACTAATAACATTTCCCAATTTGCAGAGAGCAGCAAACCACTGCTCTTCCAGTTTCTGTCCAATTCCCAAAGCCATCTTTTCCCTGTAAGGCCATCTTCACAAGCTATCCCAGTGGATTATAGATCTGTTCCAAAACTTAAGTTATCTCCAGGAAAAATGAATGGGAAAACCCAACTTTTAGGTCAGCATGCGCAATAGCAAATGGAAAGTGCAGTGTCTGAGCTGACAGCTCCCCGTGCCCTTAGGGATAGCGATGCAATAGCCAGACTTCATTCTCTAAACAGACTGCAGCAAGCCAACCAGGACTCAAAGCAGCTGGTAAGCATGATTTTTTTTCCCCCCTCCTTACTAAGTTCAGGAGTTTCTCTTCTTTTGGGCTGAATTGGACAGACTTTTCTGTTTGCAAGAAGTTGTCTTTCTCAGAGTTATTCTCATAATAGCCAGAGAGTATTTTAAACCAAGAATAGCTGGTTTCCATTAGATTCATACTCCCCTTTTTGGAAACACTATTTAGAGAACAGAACTCCTAAATCAAAAAGTGGTCAGGAACAACAGTGAGAAACTGCATGGCTGTAACAGTAAATACTGCACTGGCACCTTTCAAATCACCTCTTTCCTCAAAGACTCTAGGGAAGACTGGGTTTGCCCAAATCTCCCTGAGTCTCATCAGTTCCTCACCAGAAACCTGCACCACTCACATTTAAGGTGTGAGCCCCCTGCAACAAGTCTGCTGGAACATCAGCAAAAACTATACTATGAGAATTACAAAAAGAAAAACCTTTGACATAATCCAAAGCCCTAGTTAATACCCTTTGAGGGAAATTCTCCAGTGGGAAAACAGATGGATTTTTCAGTCTGTTTTGTGCAGAAAGATGTGGAAGCTTAGAGTATATATTTTTATATAATGCTATCTGAAATTTAAATTCTGAATCAGTATGTAGCCCTTAGGAATGGCATTGTTCTCAGAGATGCTACAGTGGTTTCTGCTGATTAATGAATAAGCTTCATATAATGCTTATGTGCTTTTAATACAGCAGCTCCAAGGCAACCACTGAAAGTCACCAGCAGTACAGAGTTCATCTATTTCTTGTTCGTCTATTTCTTGTCCAAAAGGTGCAACTGACATTCCAATATAGCAGATTATGTCATGTTAAACTGATGCTAAGCATCAGATGGAACACTGAAAGGAAATGGGAAAGACTGAGTAAAGGGACTTCTAAACCAGAGCTTAAGCTCAGATCTGGTAGACACAGCTTAAAACTTCCCCTTTGTAAGACGTGCCAGAGAACTGCTTGGCTTCTCAAGCACAGAAGTCACCTGTGCTTGAGGTAAACTGTGGGGACAGAAGGTGTTCCCTCCTTGCACATCACAGCACATTTCTCCTGAGAAAGGAGAGCACTGAGTGTGTGATGTGTGTGCACTGATGCTGGGGAGGGCATGGCTCTGAGCCCTCTGGAGCAAACTGGCCAGGCAGCCCCCAGAAAAGCTTCCCTGCAACCCTGCTTCAGGCTCCTCACACCTGCACTGCTTGTGACCTTACAGGTGGGGTTATTTTGTACTAGTAGAAGGCGTGGCTGTGAGGCACACTACTAAAATTGAGATGATATTTGAGTTCTAGGCAGCACACCAGAAAACAGAACTAACCCAAACAAAATCACCAAAACATGGCTCAAGAAACACAATTGTGAGCCACATTTTTATGGATCACCACCACATTTTAACACAGTTAGGTGTCCCCAGACAGCCTGTGCTGGTTTTGGAGGGGTATATGCATGTGCCTGAGCTGGAGGGGACCCACTGGGGCATGGCAAGGGGCCCATGTCACATTGTGATCACTATGCACACCTTGCTTAGCAATGCCACCTTCAGGATTTACAGACATCAGTTTCACTGGTCCATGCTGGTTCATGGACAATCACTACATCCCTTGCTGCAAAGGGACATTTCTCTTCCCAAAATGCAGGGACACAGGAACACTGCCTAAGGCTCAGGCTGTTCCCCTGGGACTGCACAGCACCCTCAGCCCCAAAACTGCCCCCAGGCCAGGGCGCTGGCCCCATCTCAGAGTGCTGAGTGGCTGCTGGATTGCTGGAGCCTGGCTGGGTGGGCACACATTTGGGAGTTTCCTGATTTTAGGTGTTAGGCACTGCCCACCAAAGCCATTAAACAGTGCTTTTAATTTTTTTTTTCAAAGCTCCTTCAGTATCTTCAATATCAATGGGTTTTTTAAGCAAAAACTGAAATCTTGGCAACCTCTTTGTTACTGTTGTGGTTTAACCCCAGTTTGCAACTGAGCCCCACAGAGCCACTCTCTCACCTCTGCTACAACAGAATGGGAGAGGGTGAATTGCACTGGTAAAAGTGAGAACACTCATGGGCAGAGATAAGAACAACGTAGTAATTGAAAATAAAATAGTAATAATAACAATAAGAAATTGTAATGGAAAGAAAAATAACAAAGAGAGAGAACTAAACCCCAAGAAGGACAAGTGATGGAAATTAAAACAGTTGCTCAGCACCAACAGATCAACATCCAGCCAGTCCCTGAGCAGCAGCCTGGGGCAGCCTTACCCCTGGTTTATAGCTGAGCATGATTATGGGATATCCCTCAGGTCAGTTGGGGTCA
>VZUA01408600.1:0-13383 GCA_013401035.1 Horornis vulcanius
CCCCCCCCCCCCCCCCCCCCCAGGCGATGCCCAGCGCAGCCACATTTCATTACTGGCCCCCACGTCCCTCTGTGCCTCATCCAGAGCAGGGATAATTGATAGGGCCCAAGTGCCAGCCCATTGCAGCTGAGGAGATCTAATTACCCTCTCACCACGTGGCCCTAATTAACGAAGAGAGAGGTGGCAGCTTCCAGGCAAGACCTTCCTAACTCTGCCCTGGCCCCTCTCTGCTGCACGTCCCAGCAGGCACAGCGTGGAAGCTTCCTCCCCAAAAATCACCCACCCTCCTCACTCTGCTGTGGTGGTTTGCACATCCTGCCTGCCACAAATTGATTTTCAGCTCGTGGGAAGTTCCTGTAAGAAGCCAAAAGGCGGGCATGCATTGGATTTCCTCCTTGAGCCGCTCTCACACACGAAACAAAGGGGAAAAAAAACCCCAAAGAAATCAATATGTCCATAACCCAGCTAATATCTCCATCCATCAGGAGACCTAGCACAGAGCTAATAATAGAGACCAACTCCTGCTCCCTGTTACCAAACTGTACCCTGAACCACTGCCAGGAGTGTGAGGGGACACACCAGGAGCCTTTGGTGCGGTTGTCACCTCCCCAGGTGCCCTCCTTAACAGGGAAAAGGTGACAGTGGGTGGCTGGAAATGGCCAGTGGTGACCTTTGTTCACCCCGAGAGGGACACGCCGCAAGCCGGGCGGTGATGGATGATGCAGGCAGCTGTTCACATCCAGAAAACTTCATTTCATGGGAGCTGTGATTTGATTTAGAGCTCAGAGAGCAGCATCCAATTAGCCTGAGGATTGGAGAGAGCAGGCAGCCCTGGAGAATGACCCTGGGCAAGCAGGGACTAGCCTTGGGGATTCTTTGGTCACCTCTGAGACCTGAGTGTCTCAGAGGATGGCTGGGCTTCCACATGCCCCATCTCTGCTATTCCCATTTCTGGGAATGCTGGGATCAGCATTTCACTAGTCCTGCTCAGGAACTGGGTTTTTCCTTATTAAAACAGTGAATGTTAAACAAAGGCAAAAATATAAATGAAGCACAAGAGAAGCGCTGCCTTTCCTCTTCTCTTTGGAGGGGCTGTTTTTCAAGAGGAGGAAGTTCCTGCCCTTCTCCCCTTCCCCAAACCCAGCCTGCCAGCAGCCCAGAAGTTAATGTTCTACCATGTTTGTGCCTATAAAGCAGCTTTCTCTAGCCCCCAGCTCTCTCCTGCATGGATGAAGAGGGAAATGTAACACCTCCCAGGGAAGGAGCAAGAGTCACAGTCTCAGGAGTAACTGGGGTTTTGGGAATTACAAACTAAATATGTACAGAAAGGGGCAGGACAACTAGAGCAGCCTCTTCACATCTCTGCCACCAGGAACCAGCCCATTCCCATTTTCCATCCACCCTTCCCAAACACATCCCAGCCTCCTGGGAAAGGAGCATTTTGCGTTCCACTGGCTCAGCTCCACACAACCCCACCACTCCATCCCAACAAAAGGCCATACATTTTTATGGATCCTGTAAAAGCCTGGGCTGCACTGTGAGCTGAGCCATCCTGGAGCAGGACAGGACACAGAGGCAATCCAGAGGGATGTACAAATCCAGTTCCCTGAGGCACAGTCCCATTTCTCCTTCTGGCTTAAAAAGGGAGTTGAGAGTTGTTTAAATATTTAAGTATCCCGGGTGGAGCAGATGCACTGCTCACCTGCTCCTGAGAGGTGGCTCAGGAGAGGCAACAACCCAAGGGCGGCTGCAGGGACCCTCTGGCACACAAATCATCTGAATAAAATCAGGATTGATACATTTTATTTAACTGATGTTGCCTCATGGCACGAAGTTACAGCCTGAAAAGTGACTCTGGGAACGAGTGGCATCTCAGGCTTCTATGTTTATTCTCCTTCAGTGACGTCCATAGCACATTCACACGGTTTGCAAGTCGGTGGGGAGGTCTTTGCCAGCCACCAGCACTCCCAGCCCAGCTGAGACACTCCTGTCCTTACTCACCCTGGGTGTCCCTGCAGCCTCGAGCTCATCCCTGGCACCCAACAGGGGTCAAACACTCTCCCCAGAACTGGGGAGCAGGTTTAGGATGGGGCAGGGCATGGTTACACACCAAGAGCATCGTGCCCGACCTTGCCACGAGTCCTGCCCCAACCCAGGCTCTGCTCTCCTGGTTTTGCTCTGCAGCTCATGGGATAATTCAATGAAATGTCTGCCTGGTAAATTAGCCCGGCCGCTGCCTCACCAGAGTCATCTCCCAGGGCCTAATTGGAAAAAACCAGCATCAGGGGCTGCCTTTTCAAAACAGATTATGGCAGCAAACAACAGGGCAGCTCCCAGGCAGCTGCGACCTGCCCCACACCGAGCCAGCCCGGTGAAGAGCTCTGCTGCAAACCCCCAGCCAAGGGGCAGGATGGGTGCTCAGGCAAGGCTGGGCTCCCCCAATCTCCCTGCACGTCAGCTGCTCTGTGCTGCAAAGCCTGAGGGGACAAACCAAGCCACGGGGGAGCAGAGCCGAGGAGACCCCAGCACAAAAACGAGCTGAGCCACATGAAATTTCACCCAGAGCAATGGCAATGTGGGATGCAGCTGGCAGCCCCCCAGCAGCCTCCCTCTGCTCCCAGTGCTCGTCCCCAGGCTGCCTGCCCAGGTGGCAAACACCATGGTCACTGTGGAGCCCAGTGAGCTGAACCTGCTGCTGGTTCTGCTGGAGTTATACCGGAGTCTGGACCATCTGCAGACAGAAATCGCAGCAGCAGTTGGGAAAACTTTTATTTCTGCCTGCTGCAGAGAACTCCAGATAAGGTTTTTCCCCCCGGCAGAAAGGGTGTTTCCTGTGACCCATTTCCTCCCCGAGGCTTTTTCCTGCTGTGATGCCTTTGGTGCCTTGAGCCACGTGGGGTTTTCCCAGCAGTTTTGCTGCAGCCAACACCCTGCTCACAGCTATCACAAGGGCAGCCAGGTCTCAGAGGTGACACTGTCCCCCAGCTGAGGCTCCAGTGAGTCACAGTCAGTCATCAAAAACAAAAAAGTCTGCCTTTGCTTTCCCTCTACCACCTGGATCAGCTCCCTGAGGCTCCCCACTGCCTCTTCCCAGCCCAGGGATGGGAAAGACAAAATACCAGCAAGGATGTGAAACCAGTTCTTTTCTTGCAAAAGCTTTGTGGAAAAAAAGAAGATATTAATCACAATTAAAAACAATCAAACACCTTCAAAGGTGGAAGCTGCCAGCCGGACTCCAGCTCCCAGGTGGGCATGAAGGGCTGCACTCCTGCTGTAACCCTGCTCCTGACCCACTGAGCCCCGGAGATCCCTTCTCCTGGCCATCAAACTCCAAAAACACCTTCCAAAACACTTCCAAACCCACCCAAACCCACCTTCTTGCCCACCCAGGTTCACTGCCTCCCACACAGCGCCTCTCCTACCCTGTGGGAGCCCAGGAGGACTTTCCTGCCAACAGCAGTTTGTCTTTACAGCCACACAGGACCAAGCATCCCCCTCTGACCTCTGTCCAGATGTGTGAAGCCCTGGCACATCCTGGGACCAGCTGGCACATCTGCATTCCTCTCCCTGGGAGGCCTCCCAGCACTTCTCAGACTTCTGGAGGAAGGGCGGCTTTGCAGGCTGGGACGTCTCAGGCACGGATTATCCCGGTATCTCGTTACTTGGGCACCTCATCAGCCTTTATCTCCTTAAGCGACTATTCAGATCCCGTCTCGCCTGCCTGCGTGGATTAACCGCATCCACGGATACGATGGAGGGACACGGCCCAGCCTGTCCCCAAAAACACACACACACCCCCCAAACCCTGCGGGCTCAGCCAGGGCTACACCTGCATCAAGGCAAGTCTGTATAATTACAATCCCATTTGCAGCTCCTCCTCACTGCCGGGCGGGAGAATGGCAGCTCCCTCCTCGTCTCCCCGCACTGTGTTTGCTCAGCCGCCTCCCAGCCAGCCCAGCTCGGGAGCCAGGGCGGGTGGATGCAGTCCCGGGAAGGGTGGTGAGCAGCCCCGGACACAGGGAAGGTGTCAGGCGTGGGCAGCCCACAGCGGGGTGCGGGATGGGAATATCCTCGGCCCCATCCACGCGGCTCATCTCCCGCCGCTGTGCCCAGGGCTCCTCCCGGGGCAGCTCCTGGCAAAAGCCCCGAGTGGCCAAGGCCAGGAACGTGTGCCGGGGAGCCGCTCCACCGTGCTCCCAAAATAACCAGGGACAAAACCGGCGGCATGAAGCCAAGTCACACAGAGAAAGGCTTTTGAGATTATCCTGCACGTCAGATCGCCACGGGCGCTCCGGAGCCGGCCAGCACCTGGCCAGCGTCCCTGCTGCAGGCACCGTCCCTGCCAGCAGCCGCGCATCCCCTGAGGAGCAGCTGCAGCAGCCGGGAGTAGAGCGAGCCAGGACGCTGGGTGTGTCCCAGGTGAGACTGACCCTTGCCAAAAAGCTGGAGAATTTTCCCACACGCGTGTGCCAAAGGCTTGGGACCTTGCCTATGACCACGGCCTGAGGAGAGCCAGAGCCCAGGCTGGATCCTGCTGAACTGTGGGTCCCTGCAGGACACAGACCCGGAGAGCAAGGACTTGGATCTTACTGCACCCTGTGGTGCCCCTGTCACAATGGGTGCTTACAGCATCCAGCAAAAGACAAGGATCCTTGTGAGACTGGAAAGGTGCAGGAAAGGTTATTTGCTTCCAGCCTGATTCCACCCTGGTGTTTGCACCTTGCGCTGCTGTGGGTATCCCATGAGTGATTTAACCCTGTGGCAAGGCACCAGCACAGCACAGGTATTCCCCAGCATCAGGCAGCATTGCCAGCACTCGCCCCAGACTCGCCCCAGCAGTGTGATGGAGCCAGCCTCCTGTCAAGGGTGCTCCACTGTTCATTCCCAGCCCGGGGCAGGTCTCTCCAGCATTCTCATTGCTTCAAGATGAAACCTTCAACTTTTCCCACCAGTGGGCTCTTCCCGTCAGGGCAAGAACATGAAGACCTCAGCTGAATCCCTCCATTCACTGGGGGCTGCAAACACACTCTGTGGATATACAATCTTCTCCCTGGTTTGATTTTCTTGCTCCTCCCCCACAGGAAGTTGCATGCTCTGATCTCCAGTGGGAGATTCCACCAGGACTCAGTGACACCAATGACATCTTCATCCCGGGCACACAGTGGAAGAGGAGGATCAGTCCCAGCAGCATTGTTTAGAGAAACCCCACAGACCATCCCCAACAAGATCCAAGCGAGCAAAGCAGTGAGTTTCCCTCCAAATATTTTTTTCATTAAGCCAATTTCTCAGCAGCTTTCTGTGAAACAACCTCCAGGACAGCTTCTCCTCCAAGGCACCGCTTCATTGTCACCCTTCTTGCCCTGGACATCGACGCCATCTCACCCTTCCCACCTCATTTCCACCACTCCCATGAAAATTCTTTCCCCAGTTTCCCAGTGCCCACACGGATCTGTCCTTGCTGCCCTATCCCAGCTGCTCCCAGCCTGACCCATGAAACACAACTTGTGCAAAACCTTTCTGTGTAGCAGCAAGCTCTGCTCCCGAAAGCAAAGCCCAGGGGACAAGCTCTGGATGAGGCTGGAGCCTCTGTAATCCCATCAGCTGCAGTCCCCCTGGCACGGCTCACCGGGGCGGATCCCTTGTGCCGCGGCGTCACCCAATTTACGTGTCTTGCTAAAATAAAACACAAAATAAATTCTCTGTCTCGCCCCCTGGGTTTAACCCGTGCCCTCCCACAGCCTGGGGACTGGTGGCTGAAACAGTGGTTTCTGAAAACACTGAAACCAGGTGGTTGAAGGGTGCTGCTCCTCAGGGACACGCAGGGGATGTCCCCCTGTGTCCTGCCAGCATCTGCCCTCCTGCCTGCAAGTGTGCCAGCTAGACTGCCACTGTGGAGGGATTCAATTAGCACAGACATAATTAGGGGTAATTGCACTGTTTACCAGTTAAGAGGAATGAAGGGAGATGAGCTTTGTGTATCTGCCTGTAGGGTGAGGGGCTACCACCACCCTTCTTAGCTCAGGAGGTCTTTAAATCCCATTTACAGTACAGTAGGAAAGCTATATGGATGCCTATCGGTGATTCACTGCACTTTCCCTTTCACATTCTACTGCCTGCCTCATATTCATCTCCATCAGCCATGGGGCCAGCTGAGATCTCCCCCTGGTAGGCCAGCTGCCTTCCAGATCCAGGCAAGGGTTAAACAGGACATGGCCATCAGCATCTCTAACAAACCAGGTACATCTCTGCCCACTCCCAGCTGGCCAGGTGCCCTTTGGCACCAGGGAACAGACAAACCCCCCCAGATCACAGCTCATCCAACAAAAACCCCAACACTAGGGCTGGTTATCGTATAATCCTGCTTTCACAGTGGCTGCTAATCTGCATGCTGCTTGGGACATGTCTTTTTTTCCAAGGGAAAGGGAGATGGAGGGTGCCAGCCCTGGGGAGGAGGGCACGGGGAAGGGCAGGCTCTTCCTCCGCATGATGCAAGACCTGCTGCTCCGACTGCCAGCATCCCCCCGGCATGTTCACTTGGAGTAGAAACAGAGATTTATTTTAATGACTCATTAAAGCCTAATTGCATTCAGGCAGCAACACAGAGAGAGGAGCCTCCCACGTGCACCAGTACTACAGTCAGGAGGGCTCTCGGAGCCTCCCCGAAAGCACAAGGCAGACAGACTGTCTCTTTTTGGCAGGGCCAGACATCAGGGCCAGCTGCTGGCTCTGGAAGTGTGGCTTTGTGATCGGGATCCAAAAGCAACCCAGAAAACTCTCTGATCTTCTCTTCATTTGCCTCTGTCTGCCTGATGTGGCAGCTGCCACCAGCTGCTCAATCCCTGAGCTCCAGGGAGGAGACGTGACTGGCCCAGAGCTTGGATTCCCATCTCCAGGGCCTCTGGGTGACCATATCCTAGCCTTGGGGACACAAGTGTTTGTAACTTCCCCCTGGGCTTCCAAGGAGCCCAGAGCAGGAGCAGGGTGGGATCTGCACGGGAGCCACCACAGGCAGAGAGCTGGACGTGACACGGGGATGAGCTGCTCCTCCCATCCCAAGGGCACCAAAGTGGCCAAGCTCAAAACCAGCCAGCCTGGAGAGGAACCAGCCCAAACCCCACCACTGGTGATCCATGGAAACCCTTGCTACTGACACAACCCACGAGGAGCTCACGTGCCTCATCCTTCCCAGTGGGATGCAGAGTCAGTGACAGCCACGCCACCCGTGGGAACAGGAGCTTACAGCCACTCTGACTTCCAGAGATCCCCACCCTCAGGACACACACTGGGAAGGCACTCCTGCCCTTCTCCCCAGAGCGAATCCACTGACATTGACCTGAGGTTCTCTCCTCCTGGGAAGTTGCCCCATGCAGGGATGGGAAAGCCATGGGTCCCCTTTCCTGCTCTGCAGCTCAGACACCCACAGTACCCACAAGGATGCCAGTGGTGTGCTGTGGGAGGACAGCCCACTGGAAACAGACACCCCATGGAATGGACAGGGTTACCCAGTCACCCAAGGGTATGGGTACTTTCCAAGCCACCAGGAATCCATCTGTCAGGGGATGCCCATCCATCGGGATCCTGGACCACAGCCCCATAGCTGCACACACCAGAGAAAGCTGGAGCCACACATTGCTCTGGGGTCAAACACAGGGCACAGCACCTGACCCAAACCACACTGCTTGTGATAAATCCAAGTGGAGTCATTCCAGGATCAGGTCCAGGACTGACTTTTCCATAAAGCTACAGGAGAAGCTCACCTGCATTTGCTTTACAGGACTACTCCCATTCCTTTCACCCACTGCATCCCAGCCCAAGCAAGGAAGCACAAAGCAACTGGGCACGGGTGGGCTGGCCCTGCAGAGCTAAACTCTGCTGGATTTCAGACCAATTGTTTTATTTTTTTTCTCGTTGATTTATCAGACAGCAGCGCTACAGACTCATCCATCACTCAGGATGCTCCACCCCACACAGCCCCATCAGGCAGGAGAGGGGCCGGCCGGGCTGGTCACACACACAGCGCCACAACGAGCCCAGTGAGAGGGAAAAGCCAACGTGAAGCCTCTGAATGTCTCCTGCAAATGAAGTGTGAAACTTGCTTTCAAGAAAACAAGGGTAACAGAGCCACGATAAATATTTCATCCTGGTGGGAAAGCATCAACAGGGGAGGTTAGGAGGGCAGAGATGCCAGGAGAGATAGGGGGCAGCAGGGATGGAGGATGGAGGGGGAGAAAGTGGAGGCAGCCAGGGCAGGGAACAAAGGGAACACCACAGCCTGACCTTATTTCTGTTTGCCACTTGCCTGGGGCAATCGGATTTGAGGCATGACCACAAAGCAGCTCCCAGAAACTGGAGCATATCTTGTGTTGCTGTTTGTGCCCATGGCTAACTTGGGTGATCCTGCACCAGCTGGGAGCAGCTCAAGGCTCCATCCCAGCTCTTCCCAGCAGACACACGCTGCTGCCCAGCTCTCCTGTTGGTCCATGCACCCAAAATGGCTGGAGGATGCTCTGCATCTCTCCACACAGGAGGGTTTGCCAAGTGGAAAACCCTTCACACCTGATTTCCACCCTGGAAAGGGTCTTTTGGGCTGGAGCAGTGCAGGGCTGGGCTGCCTCTCCTAAGCAGGTCTCTGGAGCTGGCTGTCCTCAGGCCTGTGGCCAGCCAGGCTGAAATCCAGCACTTTGGAAGGAGATGGATGAGGATATCACATCCCAGCAGAGATGGTGCTGGGAATAGGATCAGACTCACTGATCTGATATTCCCCATCACATTGAGAATGGAAGCCTACTGATGCTCTCCCCTCTTGGATTTTCAACAGGTGAAAAAGTCCTTCCTAGGAAAAGCCTTTTCTCCCAATCCCTGGCAAAGCCCAGGTTAGAACCCTTGGGATCCTGCAGGAACAAAGCTGAATGCCAAACAGCAGGCCCAGTACACACAGTATCCCTCAAACAGCATCACAGGGAATTCTGTGGCTTAGGCAGGCAAGGGGCAAAGCTGGGGAAGGGGAAAAAAAACAGCCCCAGAAACACAAGCCTCCGTCGGGGTGGAATATTCCACCACCCCTTAGAAAAACTCTCTGCTGGAGAGACAATCAATAGTACACAAATGAAATACAGCTGAAAACACTAAATGTTTCCACATGCCCTTTTGGAGGGAATAAAATCCTCTAGGATAACCTTAAGAGAAAACAAAAGGCAGGCAAATAGCTCAAGCACAGGTCTCCTTTAATTACTGCAGCCCAGCGAGAGATAAAACAGAGATCCTTCAGAATAAACAAAAGGATTTGATTTCCTCCACTTCAGCAAAGGCAGCCACCATTTCTGTGGAGAGGTTTGGTGGTGAGGATGGGGATTTGATGGGCTGACATGTCCTTGATGAATGGCAAAGCTTTGGGCCCCAGGAGAGGGAGCAGGAGGCTAAACCCCTGGCTTGAGACTTCCAAAACTTCAAGTGGCTGCAAAGAAGTAGGTTTAGAGACGGCAGAACTCTGTCCTACCCACCCGAGCTGCCATCAGAGTTCACGGGGACTAAACAAACCCAGCACAGCGCTAAGTCAGAGCACACAACCCTGAGAAAACGAGTCAGGATCTCAGAGGGCACCACAACCCCGGAGCTTCGCCCAGACGAAGGTGTTGTGCAGGGACTCGGCACAACCCCGGGATGCTGGGGGCAGGATGATGCTGGGAGCAGGACGATGCTGCGAACATCCCACCCGAGCATCCCCAGCCCGTTGTGCTCGGCGCCCCCACCACTCGAACACCGCTCGGGTTTCCCCCTTCCCATCGCAGCCCCAATCCCTGCCAGAGCCTTTCCCTGGCCCCGACGCCCCCGGAGAGCAGCGGGGCGGGGGAGGAGGGCGGCGGGGTGCCCGAGCCCTACCTGGGCGCCCGGGCCGGGCAGGAGCGGGCGGCGGCGAGTCCGGAGCGCGGCGGCGGCGGCTGGGGCGGGGACGGGCCGGGACCGCGGGGGAGGGCCGGAGGAAGAGGAGGAGGGCAAGACCAATAACAGCGGGAATAATAAATAATAGGAAGAAGAATAATCACCGGAGCGGTGGAGCGGCAGCGCCCAGGCGGGTCCGGCCGCGGGGGAGGAGTTTGCCGGGGCCGGAGCTGCCGCCCCCAGCACCGCCCCCGGCCCCACGGTACGGGAAAGAGGGGGGACACCCACTCAACACACACAAAGCCTAATCCTCTCCCGGGGGAGCACACACTGGCAGCACCCTCGAACTCTTGGGTACCTTCAGGCTACCCGCAAAGCCAAGCCCTGCAGCACCCCAGTCACTGTCAAACCTGCAACATCCCCGTGCCCAGGTCCTGCAGCACCCCAGGCACCCCAAAGTCACTCTTGCAGTCCCCCGAGCACCTCCATCCCTAACAGTGTCTCCTGATGTCAGCACGGCTGCATGCTGGGTGTCCAGAGGAGGCTCTGATTTGATCCATTCACCGTGTCCCAGCTACTCGCACCTCTGCAAACAGCCAGGAGAAAAACCCATCACACACCACTGCCACAGGGATGAGCCCGTCCCAGGGGTGGAGATGCCGAGCCTGCCCACCATTTTTCGGACAGAAAGACCCCCCCCCCGGCCATGACTCCCTGTAAAACATCTCTCTTAGCAGGCACTGGCTCCCCAGTGTCAGCCCAGAGCCACTGCTGCCTTTGCTGCAGGCTCGGCCCTTTGCTGTGTGCCCCAAGCCCATGCTGGCACTGGGAAGCCACACACACATAAAAGGAGTTGTCCCCAGTAAGAGTTTCCAGCTGCTGGGAAGCTTCAAAGCTCCAAAGCAAGAGTTTAAGCTGGAGAAGGTACAGCTTGCAGTTGGCATCGCCTTTGGAAGCAAAGAGCTGCTCACTGCTGGGAGCTACGATGAAGGTAATTGAATCTCATGCCTTGCACCACGAGCTGACGGCTGCGAGTGAGGATTTCTGTGCCAGGAGAACATGTGTTTGCCTGTTTCTCTCTGATTTTGGCCTCAACAGGCCACAAAAGCCATGGCAAGGCAGTGCAGCTTGGTGGGATCGATGCAGATCCTCTGCTACAGCAAGGCAGGCAAACTCTCCTGTGCTTCAGTTTCTAAGGACAAGACACCACTGATACTTTTCCTCCCTGCA
Source organism: Horornis vulcanius (assembly GCA_013401035.1). Lineage (NCBI taxonomy): Eukaryota > Metazoa > Chordata > Aves > Passeriformes > Scotocercidae > Horornis > Horornis vulcanius. The sequence goes on from VZUA01408600.1 coordinate 11,110, forward strand.
GAGCAAGCTATAAAGCTGGGCAGAAAACACCACTCACCTTCTCCTCCGTCACCTTGCCGTCCGTCAGGGCATCCCGTGGAGCACAGCTTGCTCTCCCTGTTCTTCCAGCCCAGCCCTTGCAGCTGCCGGCTGCCCGTGCCAAGAGCCCGAGCCACTGATTCCTCCCCGGGATCCAGCAGCAGAGCTGAGCCGGGAGGAAATAAACGCTCGTTTGGATGCAAATGGCTCTGCGCCTTTAGCAAAAGGGCAGGATGAATTATGAAATGCAAAGGAGAGATAAGTGGATCCTGCCACAGCACTCACCCCCCGTGCTGCAGGATCCAAGCGCCTGCTGGCTGTGGGATGAGGAGCTGCTGTGGGATGAGTGGCTGCGTGGCACACACCAACACCTGCACTCAGCCCGGCCAGGGACGGCCTCCCTATTCCCCTGCCGGCAGGGGAATCCACATCATCCACTCCAGCACATCAGAGGGCTGGAAATACAGAGAGGCACTGAGCGAGGAGAGCGAGCACACCAAGTATTTCTGCGTGGGGTGGTAGAGATGCATTTTAGCCGGGCTTCAGAGCTGCTGGAGGGATGGGAATTAGAGACATCCAGGCGAGCACGGAGGAGGAGGCCAGGAAAAGTGACAAAGTCATTTCCTGGGCTGCTCTGGGCAGGATGCAAGGAGGTGATGACAGCCCAGGATGCAGGGAGAGCCACTTCTCTCCTCAGCAAGCGCTGCCAGGGCCATGGGAGGCATTATTACAGCTAATTCAGGAACTGACATTTCACCGTTTCCATGGATGGACATGGGAAAGAGTTTCTTTGGGATTAAGGAGTCACTTGGCTTCCACAGGGCTGAGATTGCCCAGATCCAGATGATGCTCCTCCATCAGCCCCGTGGCTCTGGCCCAAAGCAGGCGGGCGCTGCAGGAGACCACAACAAAGCGAATGTGAAACAGCATCGCTCCAGCGAGCAGGTTAGCAGCTCGCCTGATTCCAGTGCTGGACTCATTTTTTTTCCCCCTCAAGCTGTCTTTCCTATTGTTGTTTCATTATTTTTTAAAGCAATGCATGGGTGACCAAACAGAACAGAGAAGGTGGGATTCCCACTTTGTGGTGGCTGGGAAAAGCTCAGAAACAGGAGTGCCAGATGCTCCGCAACGGGGAAGAAAATTAAAGCCAAAGTTTTTGTTTTCAGTCGATGCGGTTTTAAATAAAACACACAGTTTGGGAGGCTCAGCTGGCATGTTTGGAGTGTTTGAGGTTAGCACTACTGGCAAATCAAGCAGTAGTTTGATACAAAATACTTGTCAAGTTCTTATTTCAGTTTGTTTTGGGGCAAGAGCAACACAACTCACCTGCAAAGCCTCCTGCCTTGTTGGCATGTCGGGATCAGCTGCTGCCAGGGCACCACAAACAGCTCAGCATGCCCAGGCCCCAGGAACACAGGTACCCTGGAAATAGAGGCATCATGAGCCTGCCAGACTCTCACCCACTGCAACCCTCAGATGTTGCAGTAGCCACACATAGAATTGACTTTAAAGCTTGGAAATGTTGAAGCTAATCCAGTATCAGCACGGGAAGTTCTTGTGGGTTTTATAAAACCCCTTCTTTCCCACGCTGGAAAGGATTTCGCTGACTAGTTTTTAAAGAAAAACAAAACCCATAAAATACTTTTGGTTCCTTCTGGGTTTTTCTCTGTTGTGAAAAATCTAAGCCCCCCAGACTTCTCTTTTCATAATGATACTTCACACCCTTATTCATGAGGATGAACATTCAGGTAAATAACTCAGTGAGTCCTTAGTTTAGGTGCTTCTTCCACAATATCTGCACATGCAAACCCCACGAGATGCCCAGGTGTGTGCACAGAGCCCCAGGCCTGCTGCAGAGCCCTGTTCCCTTGCCTTGGTACACCTCACCCCCCTGCCCTCCAGCACATCAATCATTTCCTCCCTGTTCAGGCCAGCATTTCCACCAGCCCAAAACGCTGATGCTGGAGGATGCTCAGGAGCTGAGCAGCTGCTGGCAGGAGAATTTATTTCGTTCTGTGCTGTATCTTGCTTTTATTTTCATTTTAGCAGAGCTCAAGGCTGCTGTATCAATCAAAAAACACCTGACAGTGCCAAATTCTGTCCTCTGCAATACCTGCATCTAGCATGCTCCTCACAGGTCACAGGCTCTCTAGTTGCCTTGTGCACTCAACATCAGGGCTTCTGGGCTGAAAATGAGGGATTAACACATGGAAAGGTCCTCTGGAGCCAGCCAGAGCGTGTTTGTGTGTCTCTGGT
>VZUA01408601.1:0-13476 GCA_013401035.1 Horornis vulcanius
ACACACATGTCCCGCGGCACCCCGAAGTGCGAGTCCCCCCTGTGTACATCCCCTGCCCTGCCCGTGGCCGCCCCTCAGCAGCCCTGGCTGGGGCGTGTCAGTCTGGGGGCACCGTGGGAAGGCCGGGGCCCGGCCAGGTGCCCCTCCGGGGGTCCAAGGGGCAAGCGACAGGAACAAGGCAGCAGGTGGCGGAGGTGGCACCGTCGGGTCCGGTAGAAGTGGCAGAGGTCGATGGCCATAAGCAGGAGGACAATGAGCCCATAGAGCCCCACGAAAGGTAGGGCCAGCGGGTTCCTGCGGGGTGGGGCACTTCAGGAGGGGGCAACCATGACCCTCCCATGGCGCAACGGTTCTGGGGCGGCCACCAGGGCCCACTGTGGGCTCCAAAGGACACCACAGCCCTTGTCCCAGCAACCATGAGAAGCCCCTGGGGATGTGCCAGGAGCCCTAAGGGCTCCTTGTCCCCTGCAGCTCAGCCGGTTGCAGCCCTGCTCACCGGAGTAGACCCGGGCTTGCCAGGCTGGAGAGGTTCACTCCAGTGAGGGCTTCCAGGGCCAGTTGAGAGCAGCAGGACTTGAGAGCGTCCAGGCTGGGCTGGCAACAGTAGCGGTGGCCGGGGGGGTCCGTCAGCCGCGGGCAGTAGAAGCCGGGGTGGGAGCGGCCATCAGGGCCCACGTAGCCCTCACAGAGGTGCAGGTTCTGCACCAAGACTGCAGCAGGAGCAGGGCATTGGAGAGGGCCAGGAACAAGTCCCCACTGCGAGGACCACGGAAACTGTGCAGCCAGTAGGACAGGCTGCCAGCTCCAGCGAGATTGTCATTGCCGTGATACAGCAGAGCAGAGCCCTCCCGGTCCCAGCAGGGCTGGGCTGGCGTAGGCTGAGGGCTCAGCAGTCCCAAGGAGCCTGGCACAGGGGCCCTCGGCTCACCTCTCAGAGTGGGCTACACCCCACGAGGCAGCAGTGGCTGAGCAGAGCTCCCCTGGGCACTGCCTTCTGGCAGCCATGGCCCTGTGTCTGCCGTGACCTCCAGTGCTCACCAAGGCCTCGGTAAGGGCGGTGATGGTGGCAGAGAGGAAAGCCCCCAGGACATCAGGTCAGCCCCCATCCCCCATGCTGAAGCCCCTCCCTATTCGCAATCACCCCACAGGGACAGCACTTAGACCCCCTCAGATGTGCTGCAGTGAGAGTAACCCCAGCACCACCACACCTGGGCCACCATCCCCAGTATGGACCACCCCCTCTCACTGCAGAGCACTGACACCCAGCACAGACCCCCCAGCCTCCCTTCTGGGCTGTCGGGGAGCAACCCTCGAGGGACAAGGCCCCATCAGGGATGGGTTCAGGGAACAGGAGGGGCAGGAATGGGGCTGTACCTGTCCCAAGGATGCTGGGGAACAGAGCTGTGATAAGGAGCAGCTGGAGCAGGTGCCTATCCAGCATCTTCCCGGCCAACTCTGGGCAGAGGCAGTTCTGGCTCCAGTGGAGGCAGAAACCACAGCCCCTCCTGCTCCCGCCTCCATCGCAGCCTCCACCAGAGCCATTAGAGCCTCCTGCACTCGCTCTGTCCACAGGGATCAGGGTGGAGGCGGGAGCATCAGTAATGAGCTTCTGGGGCCAGGAGTAGGACGGCAGGCTCCTTTCCCAGCTGGATGCAAGGCACCAGCTGCCACATCCAGGGCCCCAGCTGGGCACCTGAGCCCATCCTGGGAGTCCCTGAAAGGGCAGTGGACCAGGCCAGGGCACAGGGCAAGCACTGTGAGGTGATGGGCTTCCAGAGGCCAAGCCCATGGGATGTGGATGTGCTGAGGGTTATGCAGGAATTGTGGAAGCACAGAATCATTCTGGTTGAAAAAGACCTCTAAGCTCATCCAGTCCAACACAACCAAGCCAGAGTTGAGGCAGTTCCCCACCTCACCCAGTCCTTCCCAATGCCCTCCCTGCTGCCATACCCTTGGCAGTAAGTAGCCCCAGGGGGTCAGGAAGCATGGCATGTGGTTCCCACAGCAACCAGGAGGATGCTCTGGTGGCATGGTGTAATTAGCTCGGACTCAGCCACTGCAGCTCCAGCAGAGTGGACTGCCTGGCTCACACTGCAAAGGGGCTAAAGGCTCGGGATTTGGGGAAGGCACTCCCATGCTTCACCCAGGCACTGCTGCCCGCACAAGGAACCGACTCCCATCCCACTGGCTCCTGCCCAGCACCAGGCACTGCCTGCCCTCAAGCACAGCTGGGCCTGGCCATGCCACCAACTTCTCACAGGTGCCTGGGGCTCCTGGCCAGATCTTCAAGCTGTCCTCTGCCTGCCTCGGAGTGCTGCCCTATCTCCCCATAGTGCACCATTCCCACTCCCCTGAGTGACAGCCACAAACCACACAGAGACCAGGGCCCTTGGAAACAGCCTTGTGTTTCCTATGAGCTCCAGGAGAGCTCAGTCCCAAGTCCACAGCACTTCCTCAGGCAGCTGCCAAACACCACTGGTGCTCCTGGCATGGGCCCCTGCCCCAGCCATCAGCGTGGCCACACTCCTGGTCAGCCTGCCTGTGACAGGGCAGCAGTGTCTGTCCCACCAGCAGCAGAGCCCAGCCTGCTGCCCTGCCCAGCCATGCTCAGCCCATCCGACACCACGTCCAGGAGTGTCTGGTCCAGCCCTGCCACAGCAGTTCATTCCAAAATCTGAGAACATGAAACTAATAAATTAGAAAGTGACAGCAGCAGCCTCTGCCAGTTTGGCCCCTCCTGCCCGTGCCCGCCACAAAACTGCTGGCCCCGCTCCACTGCTGTCCTGGTGCTGCTCCTGTGCTGTCCAGCCACTCCACTCCTCTCCTCAACACTACCCCAGGCGGATGCGGAACGTGGAGATTTCCATGGGGTCCAGGTGGATGTTGGTGCTGTTGGAGGCTGTGCCCAGTGGGTACATCAGCGTCAGTGAGGTGGGCTGCAGAGAGCCCAGCTCCAGCCCCTGGAACAGGCCTCCCAGAGCCAGCTGGGGAGAGAGGAGGAGGAAGAAGCCCAGGTGAGGATGTGATGCCTGGGGCAGCACTATGCCCAGGACAGCCTGACTTGTTCCATGACTGCCATGCCAAGGTCCAAGCCCAGCTCTGACCCAGTGGAGGTGTGAGGGCAGCCTGGCCCTACCTTGCCCTGGCTGGTGGTGCAGTTGAAGCCCAGGTTCTTGGCCTCCAGGCTGCAGTCAAACCCTTTGCGGTGGAGGATCAGTGCTGCCTCAGCTGATGGTACCGAGTCATCCTGCAGGGAGCTGGAGCATGAGGCACAGCTCTGGGGACAGCAGGGGCAAGACCCCCACCAGAGTCCCACAGCCCCTGGGTCGTAGCTCACCTCTGCCTGCAGCATCCGCAGGTTGAGGATGTGGAAGTCGCAAGGAAGAGTGGTGGCAAGGGGCACAAAGGAGCGCAGGGCTGGCAGGGCTGGCTTCTCCAGCGCCACTGGCATGACCAATGCCTCAGCATTCAGGTGCATGGAGGTGATGTGGCTCAGCAGGGAGGGGAAGCTGATGGGGCGCTCATCCTGCACCTGCCAAGCAGCACATGGGTCAAGCATGGGAGCAGGAAGCCAGGCAGAGCCTGGGCAAAGGCCCACAGAACCCCCATTCCAGCAGTGCCTCGAGACCAGGCACCTGCCAGCACAGTGCACACAGAGCTGCCCCTGCCTAGGCAGGTCCCCCTCCCCAGCACCCAAACAGGACTCTGGCTAGCTGATGGTCAGGCTACAGACCTGCTACAAGCCTGGCTAGACTAGTGGCTAGCAGCTAGTGCACAAGACAGGGAGAGACAGCAGGGCCAGGCTGGCCATTACCTCAGGGCTGCCAGTCCTGGTGCCAGGGAAGCTCAAGGCTTTAAACATGGAGACCAGTTTGGAAAAGAAGCCGGAGCTCTGAATGCACATGCAGAGGGCAGCGAGGGGATGGGACAAGAACACTGTGATTATGAGAGCAATGTGGCTCCACAGGGACAGACCCCACTGCACGTCCTGCTCTCCCCATGCCCCCTGCTCCAGGCCCATCCCTGCCCAGTGCCAGCACAATGGGATAAGAGGGGAGAGGACACTGCATCCCATCACGTGTGGCTTTCTGCAAATGCCTCCACCCTGCTCCATCCCAAGGCAGGGCTGGGCTCTCCTGTCCTGCTGCCTCACAACCAGCACCTTGTTGGCAGTGCTGCGGCGCTCCAGGAGGAGCCGGAACCGGTTGCAGGTAAGCTTGTTGTCCTTCAGCCCCTGGCCCAGGCCCCGGTTGTCATCCTGCATGAGGCGCCGGTCCAGGATCACCTCCAGCTGGCCTGTGGAGAGCGAGTCCCTGCAGCCCAGGCTTTACCCCCCAGCACAGAGCCCCCAGAGACAGCAGGACCAGGGCACCCTGCCCAGCCTGCAGCACCCTCCTCCCCTGCTTCCCTTGGGGAGGACAGCCCTAGCTTGACAGCAGGTCGCCAACGCACAGACCCTGGCTCACCGCTGTGGAGGCTGGAGACCCCCAGGGCCTGGGCTGTGAGCAGTGTCAAGCGGCTCTGCATGTCCTGGATGTAGGCCATGGCAGGCATTGGGTAGAAGTTGGCCTGCAGTGGCAGCTTCCGCTGGTACCTGCGGGGCTGGATCTGCCAAGGGACAGAGATCAGTGACCAGAGATGGCTCTCACAGGGCCTGGTGCCAGAGCACTGTCCCCCTGTGGGCAGCTGCTATCCCCTCCCCAGCCTGCTGCAAACCTGGAAACCATTAAGGTCCGTGAAGAAGGTGTCATCACTCTCAATGTCAGTGCTGAAGCGCAGGGCCAGCTCCTTGTTGATGTGGTCACGGATGTCCACCAGGCAGGACACATCCAGGGACAGGCCCTCCACCCCTATGGATAGGCAGTGAGAGGCTGAGCCCCATGGGCAGCATTGCCCAGTTCCCTGGGCCAGTGACACCTGGCACAGCCTCAAGATCTCACCTGGCACATTGTACAGCCGCACCACAGTCTGGACATGCTGGTAGTAGCTGGCAACCTCTGAGAAGAGGGGTCCCTCCATCACCCGCACCACTGGGGGGTCCTTGGGAGTGTAGGGCTGGGGGAAGGGATAGCTGCGCTGAGACTGCTGCCTGAGGACAGTCCTGTGAGCACAGCTGCCAACTGGCTTCCAGGTGTGGACCCTGTACCTTGGCCTCGCCATCAGGCAGAAAGAGATAGGCACCGCTTTTGTCCTTGGACGTCCTGGTGCCGTAGACGAGAAATTCGCTGCTCACCCTGTGCCCCTGCTCCTCCCCAGCTTGGCGCAGGCTCTGCAGGTGTGGGCCAGTATAGTAGTAAGCGCAGGAAGCAGCAGGAGGTACCCCTCCCCTCCTACAACCCACGCCCTGTCAGAGCCCTGCACTCACCTGCAGCAGGCCTGTGCGCCCCAAGAAGCAGGCCTGCAGGTGCTGGTTCTCCAGGCAGAAGTCATCAGCAGCAGCCGGGAAGATGTGCAGGGGCACAGCCTTGGGCTTACGCACAGGCACGTCCCGGCCATGTAGGTACAGGCGCGTGGAGGACCTTGGCGTGGCGTGACCATCCAAGGACTTGTGCAGCTGCAGCACACGCAGCCCCAACGCGGGCAGGCGGACCAGGACAGACACCTGCAGGCAGTGTGGGGACCTGAGCCAGCCCACCACGTCTGGGGAATGGCTGGGGTCAGCGGGGCAAAGACCCTGCTCAGCATTGTGGGGCCTCTGCTGAGGAGGGACAGGCATGGAGACCTGGGGGTTGGACAGCTGTGGGACCTTGTGTTGCGGGGCAGGGATAGAGCAGGGCTGCCAGTGCACCCTGGTAGTGTGCAGGATGGGAGGCTGGCACGCATGGGCTGTGGGTGTGGGGCATCCCGTACCTGGTAGACATCAGGCACCACATCAGTGGCAGAGTTCCACGTTGCACTGAGCTGGGAGGGCAGGGGTTGCCCCTCCTCGGAGAGCACACGCACGTGTGGGGAGTCCACCAGCACCGGCACCACGCTCAGGCGCTCCTGCTCCAGCGGGTTGAACACCACTAGGAACCTGTGGGGGGTAACAGGCATGGCATCCCAGCCTCACAGCATCTCAGATGTCTCATGCCCCGCAATACCTACAGATCCACTGCACCTACCCACAGATTCACATGTACACCCTCACTGCCTCCCCACAGTCCCATAAGTCTCCAGAGCAAGGCAAGAGGCCCTACCGAGGTGAGGTGTCCAGTTTGACCACTGTCCTCTCTGGGAGAGAGTCCTGGCTGGAGCGTGTCTCGTCCTGGGGAGGAGTAGTAAAGAGCTTGGGTGTGCCCAACTCTCCTGCCAGCTGGGCCCAGGGACATGGGCACAAGCTGGGGCTCTTTTCTTGGCCTCTGCAGCACAGAGTTGCTCCCGGGGCAATGGGGACAACGTGCCAGAGTGCAGGAAGCCAGGGGCTGGTGCTGCTCACCATGCCAAGGAATGGTGCAGCCGGGTTGTGGCGGTATGTGTCCTTGTCCCCCAGCACAAGGTAGTGTGCAGCATTGATGATGACATTCTTGAGGTTGGTGAGGGAGTGGAGCAGCCTGGGCAGAGGCAGAGTGAGCCACCTGGGACCATCACCCCCATCTGCCCCAGGATTGCCCCAACACCCTCTACATCTCCCCTGTGAGAGGGAGGACCTCCCCACAGCACCCCCATACCTAGCCATTCTCCCAGCCCTGAGCCACCAGCCCCAGTCTGAGACAGGCTCTGAGGGTGCCCTGGCCCCCACACGCACCGGACTCCGTAGTCCACAGCCACAGCCTCCTTGGCGGTGCCGGCGATGGCATCATGGTGCTGGAAGAGGCCCAGGTTGCGGCGAGCGTTGCTCAGCAGGGCGTAGTCAGAGAGCGGGTACCTGCCATCAGCACCGGCACGGCGGGCGTGGGCGAGTGCCAGGCTATACAGGATCTCTGCCCCCCTGTGCAGAGTCACTGAGCGTCACTGAGGGTCCCTGCCCTGGTGATACAATACTGGGGGGGCTGGCCTGGGAGGAGGGTGTCAAAGGCACACACTGCCCTGAGACTGGGTGAGGGTTTAGCAGTGTGTGCACCAGTCCAGTGTGTTGGCAGCTGGTGCAGACCAGGGGCTGTGGAGCTTCCGGATACTGCCCGGCCACCCCTCACCCATGCCCCCTGCACACCTCCTGTGCCCCACGGACCAGCCCCCTGCCCCTCACCGGAGGTGGGCCTCCAGCACCCGGTCCAGGCTCTTGTAGAACGGCCGGGAGGTGAAGTATCCTGTCCAGTAGTGATCCTCCCGGTCCGCATATGAGAAGAAATCCCCAGTCAAAACTGGGAACCCAGGTGGCCTCATCCCCGGGACAATGCCCACTTTCTTGTACAGGGCATCAAAGTAGTCAGAGAGCGTGCCAAACTGTGCCTGCAAGACAGCACGCGCAGCCCTGAGCCAGGGCTCCTGCAGTGGAGACTCTTACCACCCCTCACAGGACTGTTCACCCACCCCTCCAACTGCTCTGCTGTGGCCTCTTGCTGCCCCCTGCCCCACAGAGCTCTCCACACATACCTGTACATGGAGGTCAGGCCGGGAGTTGAGAAAGTCAAAGATGCGCTGGTAGTTGAGGAACTGGGCGTCCCACTCCTGTGGCTTGTCATAGCGGAAGTCGTCTCCCAGGGGCACCAGCAGCACCTTGCTGCGGTACAGCTTGGACTTCTTGCGGTACTGGTCCAGCAGCAGCTGGGCTCTGTGTGGGGGCCAGGGCATGAGGCTGGCCCCTGATGGCCCGCAAGGCTGGGAGTCACATGCCCCTGCCCCTGCTGCACTCACCGCTCTGCCACGTTTGCATCAGTGATGGCGCGGGGAGGCACCTTCCAGGGGCAGTTGATCCGGCCTCCAGGCAAGCGCTTGAAGTCAAACTGGCAGCAGATCTTGGGGTCCGGGCCACAGGTGTGGGGCACATCATAACTGTAGAAGGGCATCATGTGGCAGAAGATGTCGGTGCTGGTGTCTGGATCTGTGGGACCAAGGACAGGTGAGCACCAGCAATGCCTCTCCCTTGCCTGTCCCTGAGCAGGGGGACCCAAAGACAGCGGTCTGACAGAGCAGACCCTGGAGCTCAGAGGGCACAGCAGCCTCCCCCAGTGCTGCTGGACATGGGGGCAGGTGGAAAGTCCCCCTGAGGCTGTGATCCCCCCTGAGGCTGTCCCACAGGGCAGAGACATCGCCTCCCAGTGCTTGGCTCATCTGCACAGAAAAGCGGCTGGTAGCCATTCTCTGTTGCCACCTGCCCCATAGGGTCCCCTCTGCAGTCCCCTCCCAGCAATCCCTCACCCCACGTCTGTCTCCACATGAACTCCAGGTTCTGGGTGGCAGCAAAATGCTTCTTGATGGCGTAGTGCACGCGCTGGATGAGCATGCCCGTCAGGTTGGAGCGCTTCAGCAGATAGGGCATGGTGGAGCTGTACCCAAAGGGGTCTACGGCCCAGCCCGACCGCGGTGTCACACCTGGGGGCACAGAGACCTGTCAGCCTCATGCTGGGCTGGCAGCACCTCCTGTGAGGAGGGTCCTGTCAGGTCCTGTTAGGACCTGGAGGCCTGCAGCACATTAGGCAGGCCCCCAGCCAGCATCTGCCCAGCTCTCACCAATGTTCTTCTCCAGCCACTGGTGCCCTTCGATCAGCTGGTCAATCATGGCAAAGTAGTGGGAATTAGCCTCATCAGCCATCACCCAGCCGCCTGTCACCATCTCCAGCTGCCCATTACCCACCAGCCTGTGAGGGGGACACCCAAGACGTGACCAGAGCCCTGCAGAGCCACACATCCATTGCAGAGTCCCCCTGCCCTAAGCCACCTACAGTCTACCTGCAGCCCCCTCAGCTGCCACCACTATTCTCCCCTTGTCATGCTATCCCCACACAGAGTCCTCCCTCCACAGCCCAATGCCAGCCAGAGGCCACTCTCACACAACCTCCACTTCTTCCATCCCCAATGCTCTTGGGGAAGGGGGCAGACAAGGGGGCCCTGTCTCACCACATAATCCTGCTCTTCGGGTCTCCCACCCTTCCAGGGTGCCCTGAGCCTTGCACACAAGTTACCCAGGCAAATCAGCACAGGGAGAGGCCCAGGGCAAGATCTGTCTCCCCCACCTCTCACCCCACATGGCAGTGACTCTGACATCTGATGGCACTGGGAGGCTGCAGGCAGTTTGAGGGCACCCCATGCTAAGTAGTGCAGGGCCCACGGCCACTGCACTGCAGCCCAGGCAGCCTTCCAGTCCCTAGGCCACTTCCCTCAAACACACTATGCTGTCAGCCTTCCCGGGAGCTGGGTGGGCAGTGGGGCCAGCTGGGCAGCCCTACCTGCGCACAGCAGCCCGCTTCTGGGCACTGATGTTGTCCCACCATTTGGAAAAGAAGGAGATCTCGGACCAGATGAAGCGCCGGCGTGGGTCCTCCTGCAGCTTCAGCACCATGCTGTTGAGGATGTGCTGCGTCTGGTCGTAGTAGTACTTGTCGAAAGTCTTGATCCAGCCTGGCAGCACATTTGGGGGTCACTGGGGGGGGCCCAGGCTTCCCTGACAGCACTGCAGGGTAGCAGGGGCGGGGCCAACCCCTGCTTCTCACCTGGGTCATTGTGGGAGTGTGGCACCACAAACACCTGTAGGGGCTCTGTGTCCCACTCATTGGGCTCGTAGGTGATGTCAAAGCCCTGCTTCCAGACACCACCATCCTGGTTGTCAAATGGCAGCAAGGAGTACACAGCCAGCATCTGTGGGTAGGAGACAGGGCTGAGAGACCCCTGATAGAGTAGAGCCAGGACCCCAAGGATGCCCAGGTATGGATCCCTCATGCTAGCAGAGCCACCAGTCCCTCACCTGCAGGTCTGGGCTCTGTCCTTTGCCCCCTAGAGCAAACTGGCAGTCTTGCGGGGACACTGAGAGGAAACTTGGGCGACTCTCAGGGGGGAGTACCCAGGAGCCATTCAGGGGGTGTTGGGGCAATGCTGGCTGCCCCTCTGCATGGGCTGTCAGCTCCAGCACCGAGTCCTTAATGTGGCTGATGATCTCATGGTTCTCTTCCAGCAGCTGCTCCAGCTGTTCGATCCGGTTCTGTAGCACTGAGATCTGACTCTGGGAGCACAGAAGCCACAGCAAGGGGCAAGAGGTCACCCACGGCTGTGGGGAGCCAGTCTTGGCCCTGGCACCTTAATGCCCAGAGGCCAGGGCTGGCTCCCCATGAATTTTCCTGGCTGAATGTCCCTGTTTGCCATCCCAGGACCCCTCTCACTCCCCCCAGACCGTCCCAAACTCACCCTGGGGAAGTTGCCCCCACTCTGGTGTCGTGTGGGGTCATGCTGTACCCGGTCCAGCATCAAGTAGAGGGAGAAGACGGCCACGCAGAAGATGGCAGCTCCACACACTGTCACCTGCTTCTTCAGCTTCATCCCGGAGGGATGCAGGTTCTCACCTGCGTCGGGACTGGGGGGAAGACAGGTCAGACGGCGCAGCCCCTCACCGCGGCCTCCTGCCTGCTCCTCCAAGAGCCCTTACCGCGTCCTACTTGCCTTAATCCGATGCTGGATATTTATATCTGCTGATGGGGCCGGGGCCGGGGCCGGAGAGGCCGCGCGGCCCCGTAGAGCTGGGCAGCGCCCGGGGCCGCCGCGCTGAGGCCCCGCCGTGATGGGCCGGGGCCGGGGCCGGACGGGAGAAGCCGGGCCAGCACCGACGGTGACACCGCCGCAACCCCGGTCTTACCCTGGGCGCTCGGCAGCCCGGCCCAGGCCGTCACTTCGCCCGCCCGGGCCCGCCGGGATGGACCAGGCCAGGCCAGGCCCCGCCCAGCGCTCCGCCCGCGGGGCCAGGCCTCGAGGAGGCGGTGCCGAACCGGTCGGGACCCCGCGGGGTCGGGCTGCGCGCTCCTGCACCGGCAACGAACGGCAGCAGCCGCCCCCAACCCCGGTGCCCATCCCGGTACCCCGTCCCAGTGTGCCCCATGCCAGTTGTGCCCCATCCGGCTGTCCGTGATCCCTGTCTCCGTGCCCTGTCCCAGGGTCCCGTTCCAGCCCTCTGTCGCAGTGCCCTGTCTCAGTCATCTCCATGCCAGTTCCATATCTAAATGTGCCCCATCCTGGTACCCCATGCTGGTGCACCGTGTGTCGCGTCACGGTGTTCTGCCATAGCGCATCATTACAGTGCCTCACCCCAGTGCCTCGTCCCAGTGCCATGTCCCAGTGCCCAATTCCAGTGCAGCACAAGTCCATGTCCCCTCACAGCTCGTAGATGCACAGGTGCAGACCTCGTGTGTTTATTGTACAAGATGAAACTGGGCAGGAGCTGTGGGTGCCATGTCCCACCCTGGGGCATGCAGGAGCCCCTGCTCTGGGGCTCAAGCACCACACAGCCACCCTGCAGTACCCGCTGTCCAGACAGGGCTCTGCTGTGCCCCCAAGCACTGCCATGGGATCCAGAGCCCCTGGTGCTCCTGTCACCGGTGCCTCTTGCGGATGGCAACGAGATCCTGGTGGATGGTGCTGAAGCTGGGCCGCTTGTGGGGGTCATACTCCCAGCAGCGCTGCATCAGCTGGTACACCTCCTCAGGGCACTGCTCGGGAGGGTCCAGCCGCATACCTGGGACAACAGGGACGGGGACATGGATCACTGACCCCTCACCCCCCATCAACCCCGTCTGGCCCATCCCACGGGCACAGCTCCACAGTGCTGGACCCACAGCTCATGGTCACTCTAGGAACCAGCCCCAGCCATGTCCCCTACCATGCTCCACTGCCTCCCGTGTCTGCTGGTTGCTGAGGTTGGCATAGGGGACAGCACCCAGGCTGAAGGCTTCCCACAGCAGGATCCCAAAGCTCCAGACATCACTCTCTGAGGTGTATCGGCCTGGGGACATAGGACAGGACAAATGGTGTTGGCAGGGGACACCCATGTCACCGCTGCCCAGCTGTGCCCATGTTCCTGAGGGCTGAGGTGCACAGGGTCTCTGCCTCACTCCCCAGGACCAGGTGCGTGGGAGGGGATAGTGCCAGACTCTTGGCTCCCAGATAAGCTGTGGGGTGCCAGGCCATACCCAGCTCCATCCTGTACCATAATTGAGTGCTTCAGGGGCCGTCCACTTGACAGGGATTTGCTTCATCCCTCCTGTGGAGGCATAGATGCCATCCTCCTCCTCCCGTGACATCCCAAAATCACTGATCTTCAGGGTGTTCCTCTCCGTCACCAGGCAGTTGCGAGCAGCCAGGTCCCTGAGGCAGCCCCAAGCAATCAGTCATGTGCCCAGCTGTCCCTGGGGCACCACCTGGCACAGGATGGGGTGGTGAGGATTCCAGGGCTCCCTCTGTCCTGCCAGGGCCCACCTGTGGATGCAGTGCTTGCTCTCCAGGTACTCCATGCCAGCAGCAGCATTCTCCGTCATCTTGACCAGCTCCTTCACCCGGAGGTGGGGACCCTCACTGCGCAGGAAGGTCAGGAAGTCCCCCCCTGTGCCCAGATTGCAGAGGCTGTGGGTGCCCAGGCACACCTGACAGGCTCACCCATGTGTGTGTGGGGACCATGGGGATGGGGCCACTGACCCTGCACCAGCTCCATGACAATGTAAATGGGCTGCTTCTGTGTGCAGACGCCGATGAGCCGCACAATGTTCGGGTGCCTATACTGCTTGAGAATCCTGTGGGGACAAGGATGGGCACTGTGAGTGTAGAGAGACATAGCTGCCCTAGGCACAAGCCATGCCCAGGGCCCTCTGCCCAGCCAGCCCAGGGACACAGCTCTCAGCACGAGGAAGCTGCAGTCCCAGCAGGGTCAAACAGCTCCAAGAATGGACAGATGTGACAGGAGAAGCCCAATGGCAACACAGACCTGGCTTCCTGCAGAAACTTGGCCTTGAGCTCAGGTGGAAGGGTTTCCCGGCAGGATTTCACAGCAACGGGGGTGTTGTCAGCACGCAGGCGTCCGCTGAACACCTCCCCAAAGTTACCCTTCCAAGACACAGGTGCACCAGGCTCAGCTCACCATGTGGCCCAAGGCAACCCTTGTCCTCCTGCAGACCCCCCAGCACCCCATCTCACCCGACCAATGCATTCCCCCAGCAGCACGTCCTCGTGGTTGAGCACCCATTTGTCCTGCAGCAAACAGACACCAGTGAGCGGCCCCTGGCCCTGCAGCCCCCTCTCAGGCAGAGCCCCAGGTCCAAGTCCCCCTGTCTAGCTGGAGAAGCATGTCTGTGACTCTCAGCCATTGACAGGAGAAAGGGCCAGGCAGAGCTGCCCCTGTGCAGGGGGCCCCATCCTCCTCCCCACTGCCTGCATCACCTTGGGCACAGCCCTGGTCAGGATAATGCCACTCTTGCGGGTGATGGGCTGCTGGCTCTGCAGGAGGTGCTGGATGAGCAGTGGAATGGTGGGGAAGCTGTCACCCTCCAGCCGAAACATGTTCTGCAGGGAGGGAGGCCGAGAGGTTGTGATGGGCAGGAGCCTGTGCTTGCCTATGCAAGGCCACCCCAGCCATCCCCCCCC
>VZUA01408602.1:0-13521 GCA_013401035.1 Horornis vulcanius
ACGCACTGGCACTGGCCCCGGGGCGAGGCGGGGTGCACGGGGGGACAAGGCACACCCGGCGGGATTCCGGACACTACGGAGCGGTGGACGGCGTTGGCAACGGAGAATACCGGGCACGAGGGACACAAGGCAGTAGGACACGCCCGGGAGAGGAGGACACCAGGGAGCGGAGCGCTAGGGACAGCAGGCGACAATACAGGCAGGGGGGACGAGGCACTTCAGCGCACAACACGCACTGTAACTCCGGGACTTGCACGTCTCGCGCCACCAGCACCAGGGCACAGGAGAAGACACGAGGCACTAAAGTGGCAGGAGTTGCACCAGGGGACACGAGACAACAGCGTGCACCCAGCACCAGAGTTCAGGGGAGAGGCAGCAGGCACCAGGGGACTTTGTGTCCCCCCACTGCTGTGGAGTGCATCCGGCAGCAGCAGCAAGAAACACAGGTCCCAGAGGGATATTAGGGGATATCGAGCACCAAGTCACACCAGGGAACACTGGAGCACGAGGGCACCTGGGGCAGCAGGGTGCTGGGGATCCCAACAGCACACTGGGGACATGGCATCTTGGCTCACCAGGGGGCAGAGGGTCCCGAGGGACAGCAGGCAGCAGAAGCGAGTGGAGTTCAGAGAGTTTAATGAGCGCAGGACAAACCCCGATGGCCCCCATCCCCCCACCCCCCAGTGCCCAGCCTGGCCCACAGCCCCAGGCCAGGTGCCCCCACAACACCCTAGTCGACTTCTTCCATGCTGCTGTAGGAGGGGGCTGGGCGCTCGGCGGGGCTGGTGAAACGCTCGGGGAGGCCTTCCGCAGCCAGCGGCGGGGCTCCTTCGGGGGCCAGGCCGGATCCAAACGGCACCGGGGGCAGTCCCTGCAAGCAGAAGGTGGGCATGAGAGGGAGACTTGCACCCTGCCCACCCATCTCCCTCCCTGCTCCCAGGGGCTGGAGGGGTGCCCGGGGAGGACACAGCCCCACATGCACAATGTGTAGCCCCTGGGCTTAGAGAGCAGCAGCTGGTGGCAAACCCCACGACAGGGCAAGAGGAAAGTGGCGTGCCCAGGGCCCCTGGAGGCAGCCCCTGCGGCCCAACACTGCTGCCCCAGGGCTGCTCAGCCACTGGCAGTTGGACCAGAGCCCTGAACGCCAGCACGGACGCAAGTGACAGGCCACGGGCAGACTGCCAGTGCCTGCCGGAGGTCTGAGGAACAGAGCAGAGCCAGAGGGGATTTCCAGGGCTGAGAGCACCTTGTCAGGCCTCACTGCTGGCCACCCACCGCTGGTGAGGGCAAGCAGGTGCAGGCAGCAGCTTGTGGGCCCCAACCCCAGGGTGCCAGCACCGGTTGGAGCAGAGGTCAGCCCACCGGCGCCGGGCACTGACTCAGACCCACGAGGCCAGCACTGTGGGTGAGTGGGGGAAGCTGCTGAGACTCAGGGCTGTAGACAATGAGGCGACTGTTCCAGGACAGGCACCTCATGACCACTGCACAGCCCTGCTGGGCTCCCCAGCTGGGACCTGCTTGGGAGGAGAGTAAACCTCAGCACATGGAGGAGGGTGTGGGACAGAGGTAGGGGGAGACCAGCAGAGGCCCCAGCCTAAAACACAGATGAACCCCTTCACTGCCAAGCATCCCTCCCAATCCAGCTGAGGGCACTGCCAGCAGAACAGCAGTGGAGATGGAAAAGAAAGTCACAGGGCTCTGAAATCACCTCTCATACCCCAATACGCCAGAGCTGTCTGAGCCACGCTCAGCCAAGGGCAACACGTCTCAATGTCAGACACCGTTGGAGCTGCAGCCTGTGCCCCAGCCTCAGGGGACTGCCTGCTCCTGGCCCTGCTGAGCTCCCCACACCCTGCACGTGTCACACAAGGCTACCACTCCACAGCTGGGACTGGAGCCCAGCCTGTGCCCCGTGGTATGGGCAGGCAGAGCTCTCCCCTGAGCCTGCTGCCACACAGGGTGCACCAGGCACCCAGCAAAGCCCAAGGGATGGTCCTGGTGCCAGCTGGGTCACAGAGTGGCCTCAGGTGACCCCAGTCTGGAGTCCTCGCCTCTGTGTGGGAGTCCCAGCACACAGGACAGGAATGCTGCATTTTTTTTGGAAAACCTGGCTTTATTAACACACCACAATCATACCTGTGCTCCCTGACCCCATGCCTCTCCCGCAGCATAGGCAGCTGGTGCCCTCACAAATGAGGTGCTGCACCAGACTGCCCTGAAGAGACCAACTCCCCCAGATGCTGCCAGCACACAGCCCCACAGACTGGTGGGAGGCAGTGACCCACAGAGATGAGTGCTCACCATGGGCACACCAGTCTGGATTGCTAGGCTCTCCAGCATCTGTCTGGGGCTGAGCAGGGAAACACACAAGCCCTCTGTGACAAGCCTGTCCAGTCCCAGCACAGGAGCATGGCACACACAACTCCCAGCGCACAGGCAGCTGGTACCAGAAAGTTCAGTAGAAGGTTAGCAGGGCAGACTGGGCTGGCCAAGGACTGTAGGCCCAGCTCTAGGGAAGCTCAAGGTTCCTGCAGCAGCACAGCTGAGTGAGGTGGCCAGCCAGGGCCCATGTCAGGGCATCCTGCCCTTGCTGCAGCCTCCCAAAAGGTCTCCACTTCCTTCTTGGGAGCCAAGCATAGATGGCTGATGTTCCCACGAGGATCTCAGGCCTCAGCTTCACTCCAGCAGTAACATCCCTTCTTGAGCAGCAGGTATCCTTGAGGTCTGCCCCACTCCCAGTGGGAAGCAAGGAAGGGCAAAGGAGCTTCTGGTTCTGGGCTATGCCTTGGCAAGGTAGCAGGCTGGCCACACAGGCCTGCCAGCTGGCACAGGAGATGCCAGAGCAGACAGGCAGGAGCCGACAGCCCCATGTTTCCCTTGGCGAGTCTTTCTCAGCGTTTTCTGTCCTGCTGCCTCACGTCTTCGTCTCATAGCGTCCTAGGACGGCGCGTGCCCTGGCGGCCCTGCTCCTGCAGCTGGCCACACGCCTGGGCCTATCTCCAGCGGGGCTGGTAAATGAGCGGGTAGAAGACGTTCAGGAAGAGAGCCACAATTGCGGCTGTGGTGGCCAGGACAAAGTATCTGACGCAGCCTTCATCTGGGTGCTGGGGGGTGCCCGGACTCCGCTTCTGGCCACAGGGCCTCCAGGAGTTTCTTGCAGGCCTTTGGGGTGCCTCAAGCTGCAGCTCTTGTTCTTCAGCCTCCAGTTCCTGCCAGATCAGAGAAGCCTGCGATGTGGAAACCTGCGTCAGCACTTGGAGAACACAATGGGCAACACCCCTTGCCATCCCCTGGGGCAGGCGGCTGCCTGCAAGCCCAGCCCCGTGCCCAGCCAGCCCGCCTCCCCATGCAGCACGGTCGCACCCGCCCCCGCAGCTCTTCAGGGTCTCTGGTGTGTGGGGCTCCGGTGGGTGGCTCTGTGGGAGGGAGCGCAGGCAGCTGCCAGGCAGGATCTTCATGGGACTGCAGGGAGTGAAGCTGGCAACTGGATCCCGATGGAGCAGATGCACTTGCATTGGTGGGTCCAGGAGGCAAGGGAGCAGGCAGCAGCCAATCACAGCCCAGCTTCTGTGATCCTAACAGGATCTTTCAAATGACAGCCAATCCAGAGCCAGGAGCAGCAGGAGCAGGAGGCACAGTGCCAGTACAGCCAGTCACAGCTCTGCTTTGGTGGGTAGGAATGCTTTGACAACCAATCGTAGCCCAGATTCCAGGAGGACTTTCCACAGGCAGCCAACCACAGCTTGGGCCTTCATGGCGGCGATCATCCAGAGCAGCCAGTCAGGGAGCAGGACTCTGGAAGGCACCCAGTACCAGGGAGGGTGCAAGTGGTCCAGGGTGTGCTTGGGGACCTGCTGAGCTCCACTGGGATCCAATGCATTCCTGTACTGCAGGGGAACTGGTGCTCCCAGGGGCCCAATGAGCCCCAGTGCCACAGAGCAACTCGATGAACCCCAGTGCCATGGGGCATACAGTGAGCCACAGTGTATTTGGTCCCTGAAGGCTCTCACCACCAGTGTGTGAAAAGCATTGCAGCCTCCTCATTGCTCAGGCTGCCCCCAGTGAGTGGAGCTGCTCCAGGATATGCACACAGGGCAGGAACAGCCCAGGGAGGCAGACACCAACATGCTAGACAGCCCTGCCGGCCTCAGAGACAAACAGCTTCTGTCCCCAGGCAAGAAGGCAGAGCTGGGATGCCTAACCAGCAGCAAGGCAAGGGGAGGATGAGCCAGAGGGGCAGGCAGGCCAGGCCAGAAGGGCCCCTTGGGGCATACATGTGCAGTCATGCTGGAGATGAAGTGAGTGTAGTCCTCAGACTCTGAGGGCCCACAGAGGTGCTGAGGATGAAGGGAACATCTGCAGCACAATGGTGCATGGGGTCTGACCAGGTGGGCACCAGCCTCGGCCTTCCTGACTTTCACAAGATCAGTGCAGCCATTTCCTACCACTGCATTCTGAAAGCACCCTGCTGTCTGGCCCACCCCCAGTCCCTCCCTCCCAGGCCACCCAGCAACAGAGCTCGCTCTGGCAGGTTTCTCTACAGCACCCTGTGAAGGCTGCCAGGCTTCTGGCTCAGCACTGGCATTTACCTTTTTTGCACTTGGCTTGGCTCGGAGTTGGGCCCCAGCAGAAAGTGTCCCCCACCCTGCCTTGAAAGCAGCTCTGGAGGGCAAGTCCTTACTGCTCCCTGGCAGATCCTACTGCACCGCTCACAACCCCTCCTCTAATGCAGACCCCAGTGAGGTTGTGCCCCTTCTTCCTCTTCCATAGCCCTCCCACCAGCACTTCCACACCGATGACAAAAACCAGCTCTCCTGTGATCCCTCAGGACAGGGACTGTCCCACACCCACAGTGAGAACAAGGCAAGACAGGCTCCAATGCCCAGCTGGCGCAACCTCTTTGATATCAAAGGCATACAAACACTGCACCACAGCTGTACCAGGCTCTGTGGGTGCAGGCAAAGACTGGCAGAGTCCTGCATGTGGGCCCCTGAGCACATTTCAAGGCCTTGTGGCTCCAACAGTGCCAAAAGGGACGCAAGTGCTCACCTGGCTGGCAGCAGCTTCGGCAGAGGGGGTGCGCTCGGCGCGGTGGTCTGAGGGATGCCCTGGCAGGGGCCTCTCCACAGGAGAGTTCCTCCGGCGGTAGAAGAGGACATATGCGTATCTGGTCACCACCTGGCTCTCATCCACGGTGGTGACTGTGCTGTCGTCAAAGAGCCGCCAGCCTGAGAAGGAGGAAGGGTTAAGCAAGCAGACAAGTCACATCTGCAGGAGCACAGGGATGGCAAGGGTGACAGACGCTCACCCACGTCACTGCGCTGGCTGTTCTTGTCATTGGGCAGGCGGGCGTACGCTGTGTAGTGCCCTCCAATCATGCCTCCATAGTGGTTGATCACAGCATAGAGGTCATACATAGGCAGCTGCTGCTCACCCTTCCGACCAATGCAGAACTTGCTCAGGTCCAGGCTCCTGTGGAGAGAACACAGGGACTCTCAACAGGTGATCAGTGTTTTGCAGGCTGGGCTGCAGGACAGCAGAGGCAGTGCCAACCCAGGCACATCATCCCCCAGGCTCTCACCGGACAGGAAAGTCCACCATGTCATTGATCTTGTCCCTCCAAATAAAGCTGCGGAAGGAGAAGCGCTTGAGCTGGATAATGAGAACGTTGGGCAGCCGCCACAGCATCAGCTGCTTGGAAGCCTCACGGTGCTGCTTGCACTTGGGGCAGTACCTGGGGGAAGAGTGTGCTTGTTACCGGCACAGGGAGAGCCTCAGTCCTTGCAGCCCAGCTCAGCCCCAGGGTCCCCATATGCAGGGCTGGCACAGGGTATGTGGGAGGGCTCAGCCCCTTCTGTCAAGGGCAGGCCAGTACAGCCCTGCAGAGCACTAGCTTTGCTCCATGCTGGCTTAGTCCTTCCCAGTGCACAGGGAAGGCCAGCCCATCGTTCCTGGCTGCCAGCTGAAACAGCATGCAGGTCCAGGCAGCTCCTGGGAAACCCCTGCTGCTGTCTGGGCCCGTTGGCTGGAACCCACCCTGAGGCCTTCCTCACCATGCTTCCTCTGGGGCCAGGACTTCAGGCTTCGTGAAGAGATTGAGGCACTGCTCCAGGGTGAAGTGGCCAGCCCGGGCTGCTTCACTGGCTGAGCCTGGATCCTCCACACACTCCAACTCCTTGGATTCTACCAACACAAATTCCTTGAGGCGCTCATTGTTCTTCCACACCAGGGCAAGGGAGCAGTCGTCTGTCAGATCCAGGGGGGTGTCACCTGTGAAGGGGCACAGACTTCACACATCTAGCGCACCAGGCTGGACCAAGCCACCTTGCTGGAGCAATCTTGTCCATCCCAGTTATATACAGAGATCAAAAAGTGCAGCCAGAAAGGGACAGGTAACCCCTGACCAGGTTCATCATGCTGGGGCAGCAGAGCCCCTCAGCCTGCAGGGTGCCACACTGGCACAACACTCTCATCAGCAGCACCCTCACAACCAGCACTTAGTGTGGGCATCCTATTCAAAGAGATGACCCAGAGATAACAGACCCTCTGAGAATATGTAAGGCTGGATGGAATTGGCCTATTTGCTGAAGAGAGCAGGAATGTCATGCCCAAGAAGAGCTTCTAGACAGAGTCTCTGTGCAGTAGAGCCCTTCCCTCCCCTTGTCAGATGCAGCTTTTACTGTCCAGTGCGGACACCTGGGCCCATCTTGTGCCAGGCAGCCTCTGGCACCCTGGCAGAGGCTGTAACGGATGAATGTAGTGTTTTACAGGGCTCTGGCTCACCTTTATCTTCCAGCTTCTGCTCTCGGTTGGCAGCGTCGATCTTATTGATGTAGAACTGTGTGGCGCGGGCACTCAGTGAGTCTGGAGTGTGTTGGTACCCAGGGATGGCAGCTGTGAATAGGCAGAGACAGATTTGTGGTGGCACTGCCTGTCTGCCCTGCGTAGGGGCCAAGAATTTGCAGCGCCCCCACCCCCACCTCACATGCTACGGCCTTGAAGGGACACAACCACGTGCCCGTGTCCTTGACTATTTTTAGCAGGCGCCTGCCCCTGGCAAGCTGTGCTCCTCTGCCTGCCTTGCCCCTTCACTGCACATTGCTGCCATCCTGAGACGAGTGTCTGGAAACGTGACAGCCAGGCAGCCGAGTGCGAGAGGCTGGTCCCATGCAGCTGAGTCAGAGCGAGCGAAGTGCTTTGCTCACAGCCCCCAGGGGCTCAGCCTGCACCAGCTCTGCCTTGCTCCCACAGGACTTCTGCCAGCCTCTGCCTTCCCACCTCTTCCACAACAACACAGCACTCCAGCCTCTCGCCTCATTCTCCTCATCAGGCCTCTGCTCTACACCCTGGGCTTTGCCAGGGTAGGGCAGAGCGTGGGTAGGTAGGCATTTCAGGTGATGCAACAGTGCCAAAACAAAGCTCCCAGGACCTCATCTGTGCTCCCAAGAGTCTCCAGACCAACACAAGGGAAGAAGAGATGCTGTGCTGGGAGGTCACCCCAAGGAGGGAGAATTGCCTGAGCTCTTGGCACAGACAAAGCCAGCACTTCAGCACCTCTTACCTTCTGGCTTGAGGGCTCTTTCATAGGACGGCTCCTTCTCACAACAGCTGTCACCCTGCGACTCCATGTGCTCAGAGAACCCTGAATCCAAGCTCAGCAGGGAACTCCTGGCTGTCAGGACCTTGCTCCGGACAGTGGTAGTATCCCCCATCTCTGGCTGCAGCTCAGGCACAGCTGGCGAGAGTGGGGGCTCCTGCAGGAGGCTGGAAACCCTGTCCCCATCTCCCAGCTCAGGGGCAGAGGTGGCTGCTGCACAACTGCTCTTGGCCAGGGTGTCCAGCTTGTCCGAGTGCAAAGGCTGCAGCCCCTGCTCCGGCGACATCCGGCCCAACTGGAATGGAGGCTGGAACACGCTGACTGAGTACCTGGGTATGGAGGTGGGAGTTAGACCTGGCCAGACATGGGGCTGAGCTCTCCTCCAGGGCAGAAGCATCCTCCTTCCCTGGACTCTCACCTTGCGTAGCCCTCCAGCAGCTGGGCCAGGCGGGCGTAGGTGAGGCGGGACTCGGGCACACTGATGAGGAAGGGGAAACCGATGTTCTCGGGACGGCACGAAGCCTTGTGGTCTGGCCAGTGTGTTTTCTGACACGTCCTGTAACACGTACAGCCCCTGCTGAACCTAGCATCCTGGGAAAGAGCAGTGCAGGGCCAGAGGGGTGTGCTGGGGACAACGGGAACACCAGGAGCTCAACCTGGCTCCATCCCAAAGGGCAGACCCATCCCACCTTCTCCCAGCAGGCAGAGCTCTCCCATCCAGCCCTTCACAGCAGGAGACCCTCCCTCCCTGCCAGGCACCAAGCCAACTCACACATTGCAGTAACCGACTCGATAGCACCTCGTGCAGCGCTTGAGTTTCTCATCCTCTGGCAGCTGCTTCTTCTGGCAGGCCGCACACTTGGCGACAGGGCCACTGGGCACCTGTGGACGCTGCAGAAGAAAGCACTCATTGGACATGGAAGGGCACCTGGGCAGGACAAGGCAGCCTCGGTGGGCATCCACGCTCACCGTAGCTAATCGTCCTTATGTGCAGTTCTGCCCCTCCTGCTCAGTCCCACTTACTGCTCAGCCTTCCTGCATCCCTCCCCGTATTCCCAATATGCCCTCTTACCTGTTGGACCTGAAGCTCCACCACACGTTCCTTGGCCAGCTCTGGGGACAGCACCTCAAAGCAAAGCAGCAGGTCCGTTGGCGAGACTGTGTCTAGTGAGTTAGATGGCAGGAATATGCGGTGGAAGTGATTCTTGATCACCTGGCAGGAAAGCAGTGGAGCCATGCTTTCACACAGGGAGCCATGTGAGGGCTGCCCTACATGTCCTCTCCTCAGAGAGCCACAGACCACAGCCTCACAGTGAGCTGTGGGAACAGCAGCAGCTCAAGGATGCTGTGCTCAGCTCACCACCTCAGAAAGGAAAGATGGACATCCCCAGGCCTTACTGTGGTGGCCTAACCCTCTAGAGCAGGTATCTGCCCAGCACTCTCACCTCTGCCAGGCGCAGGTTCTCTGGTTTCACGCGCACGCTGTGGGCCACTGAGTCAAGTACCTCCATGGCACTGGAGTTCTCCTTGCTGATACTCACGAGGAACTGTCACCAAGAAAGTGCCACATTAGTCACACCACACTAAGGCATGCGGGCCCTTACTTAACACAGGGCTTAGCCTGTTGGCACATGAGCAGCTGCCTGAGGCACCGCCAGGAGCCTTCTTAGGCTCCCTCCCCAGGGTAAGAAGGCATCCTTTACCTTGATGGGTTTCTTGTGTGGCTCCTTTGCAAAGTAATAGACAGTCAGCACCTTTTGCTTCTGTGGGAGGGGCACGGGGAGGTACAGGAAGGGGTCAAAGGTAATAGACACCTGCAAATACAAAAACACACTCAGCTGTGGGAAGTGCTTGAGGCTGAGCAGCAGATCCAGTGGACCCAAGATCTAGCCTCGCCCTGTGACTTGTGCTGAGGGTCAGGAGCCTACTTCTGCAAAACCAGGACAGGGACAGAACCTCCAGGGCTGCCCTACCTTGGAGCACACGGGGCACACGAGCTTGGATTTGTACTGGCCCTGGAAGAGGTCTACTATGAACGAGTCGTTCCTCATCTTGTGTCGCTGCCAAGCCTCTTCAGCTACCACCTGCAGGAAGAAAGGGCTTAGGACCTCACTAAGCCACCCAGGCTGCTCTCCCAGTGACTTTAGCAGAGGAACACCCTCACCTCATCAGGCCTCCCATCCGAGTCAACAGTCTCTGTGTAGGGCTTGTTCTGGATGCGGTTGAGGTCCTCGTGCAGGCCATCAAGCAGGAAGGCCATGAACTCCTGAGCATCATGCTGGGCATAGCCAGTGAACTGGCTGGCCTTGCTGGCCACAATTGCCTGTGGGGAGCACAGTAGTCAGGGCTGGTCAGCAGACCTCTGGCAGCGTTGCCTGTCCCATGTGCAAACCATGGCTGCACCCACCCACACCCACAGCTCTCTGTGGCATTTGCAGGGCAGCCAGGTGCCCACAGAGCAATGCTGGGGACCCACAGCAGCTCCTGCTGAGCACCAGTGCCAGGGGTCCTACCTTCAGTTTAGAGGGCTGGAAGGCATGGTGTGTGCCCTTCCATAGTGCTCTGAGCAGCATAGCAAAGCCGATGGCCAGACGTCCACCTGTCCCCAGCGGGTTGTTATAGTTTATTTCTGACTCAAAGGACCGATCTGTAAGAAATGCAGGAGCTCAGAGTGGCTGCTGGCTTCATCATCTGAGTGGCCAAGCTCTGCTGGGCTCCCAGTGTGGGCTCACCATGGAAGTAGTCACGCAGCTCCCGGGTGTTGGACAGGGACTGGATGACACTGTTCATGAAGCAGGTGTTGCCCAGGTTCACCAGCCCCGTGAAGCCAGGCAGGCAGACCTTCTTCTTCTCATCCTCATCCTCATCATCCTCCACACTCTCAGCACTCACTGGGCTGTGTGTCATCGGTGGCACCATACATGTCGGTTTGGGCTGCCAAAGCAGAGGCAGGTATGAGGGTGTGGCACTCAGGGAGTCTCTCTGGGAACACCAGAGGAACTCAAAAGCTCAAGACAATCTCCAGCAAGGGCTGCAGCCACCACACCATCTCCCACTTGGACTGGGACAGACAGGCCAACAGCTGCCCCTAATCCTGCCAACTATGACTGAGGGGCACCACCTCCTCCTCCAGGAATACTTTTGCCAGTCTCCAGAATGACACTGAGGAGGTCTCCCTCTTTCCCCTATTCAGGTCAGATCCAGTGTAGCCACACTCACCGAAGGAATGTGTGGCTCTTGCTTCACTGCCAGGTGCTCTGGGGGCGTACGGGCTGCCACGCCATCCAGAGCCCCATCTTCCACACGCGGCTTCTCTTTGTCACTGGTTCGGGCCTCCTCCTTGCTGGAGAGGGGGTGCTGGTTACTGCCCGGAGGGTTCTTATCCAGAGGGGTAGGGCCTGTAGGCATGGCAACCTTTGCACCACCCACTGCACCTTAAAAAGGGGGAAGGGTGGGCCTGTGGTTAGCAGCGCCACGCGCTGCCCGCAGTGGGGCTGAATTGCTCAGTCCATACTTGCATACAGGCTCTCTCCTATCCCTCGTCCCCATGAGCAAGGGAAACAGCAGCGCCCTTGCCCTATCACTTGGCTCACACCCCTGCCTCACATCCCTCCTACTTGCACCTACTCAGCCCCTCTCCTTCCCCACCATCCCATGCCAGAGGATCCAGCTCCAACTGGCAGCTGGTAGTGGTGAGGAGGGCCCATGCCCTACTGCAGTGCAGCAGGCAGGCCGGACACGAAGGCAGGGTGCAGACCTCGTGTGGCTGGAGCCTCCAGCCCCCCCCAGCGCTGGCTCTGGCGTTTCTTCAGGCAGACATCAATGCGAGACACCGTGAAGTTGTACGTGCACTGGTCCGGCTCAATAAGGTTCCTGAAAGGCACGCAGCAAGTCAGAGGTGCCCCAGACCCCACAGCAGCCACAGACATGCCAAAGCCTTTGCAGGCAGACCATGGCCTTCAGGCAGTAGGGGCTCTGCTAGCACTAATCCTGAGGTAGCCTTCACAAAACAGGGTGGAAACCCTTGAGCCTGGCCACACTGAGCACACAGAGCACCCCTTTCCTGACAGATCCATTCTGCTTGGCTCCCTCCTGCTGCACATCCCACCCAAAGGGCACACGGGCTGGTCTAGCTCTGTCCCCAAGAGCTCTAGGACAGCCTGAGGTGAACTGCAGGCAACGAGACACTGGGATTTCCCCCCCTGCAAATGAGCACACAACCAAGGCAGACCAGGCTCAGGGCACCAGGGAAGCATGGTGTAAGTGAAACCTCCAGATGCAGACATGAGCATTCCCTGCACAGAACTGCCAGCTGGGACTGGTTCCTGCTGCAGCTCTGCACTTTCCCTGGTGTGGGTTAAGAAGGACAGGAGTCATACCTGAGCTTCACCTGCCACCGGAACACCGTGTGGGGCCCACAGCCAGGATGGAGACGAAGGAAGTTCGTATCACTGCAGAGAAATTGGGAGTGAGCAGAGGTGAACAAACAAGTAGCCCAGCAGCAATCAGGAGCTCTGCAGCGGCCTGGCATCATCCTGAGGCAAACTTGTACCTCGTCTGGAACACTAGTGTGAAGTCTTGTTCCCGGAACAACACCTTGGATGTCTCCTTGTGGATCTCCTTCACATAGACGTGCACCACCACCAGATCATTGCCCTTCTCGTATGAGTCATTCTTGACAAAGGTCAGGCTTACAAAAGGCTCTGGCTCTGAGTAAGGAAAGCCACAGAGAGAGAGGTTATCTTCCTTGCATGCTGAGGCTGCAAGCTGACCCAGGAAAGGTCCTGAGCAGATGGACCTTCCTGGCCAGGCTCACTCCATGGGCTCTGGCCACTCACCATCAGCTGCTGCTTCCAGAGCCACATCGTCCTTGGACCAATCCCTCTTCTCACCATCTCTGCCTAGGGGAGGGGTGGCCACTGGGATGGTCTTAGAGCTCTCTCCCAGGATAGGCAGGCAGTCCCGGCTCCGCAAAGCCTCAGTAGGGCTGCCTGGCTGCAGGACTCTCTTCTCAACACAGGTGGCAACACGGTGGGGGAACACCTCCGTGGTAGCTGCAAGAGGTGGCATCTCCACGGGAACAGTCTCTTTGGCCAAAACCACAGCCTTTCAATACAGAAAGACACAGTGAAACACAGACATTGTCACCCCTGAGCAGCCCTGGCCCACCCACTGTAGCTCCTGCCAGCCAGTCAGGCACAGCTCCATACCACCTGCTTCCTCCGCACATCCCATGCCAGCTCAGCCCCATTAGCACCCCAGCAAAGTAACTGCAGGCTCCTCACTTCACCCTCTCCTCCACCACAGGTCCTCCTGTCAGGCCTCAGCATCCCAGAGCCCACCTCATCCTCACTGGCAGGGATGGGTCCTGCATCCCCTGCACAGGGCAGAGGAAGCAGGGGTACGTTGTCCAGCCAGGTGCCCAGGTACCTTCTCGAGTGGCAGCGCAAGGTCTGCAAGGGCTGCAGGTGCATCGACCTGGCTGGCTCTGCCATTGCGGCGGCTGCTGCCTCTCCCACTGTGCCCTTTGCTGGGCTCTGTGTTCCCGGTGACTCTGGCATTCAGCTCCTCTTCGGAGGGAGCCACTTTGAGGTATACTGCCCGCTTGGCGCTGGGGCCACTCTGTGTCCCTGGGCTGGCTGGGCTTTTCCCTCCCAGGGCCTCGCTTCTTCCTGGAGCACGCTTGGGGTTGGAGGGCTCTCGCCGGGATCTTGGTGGCTCTGTGCCATCAGCCCGTGGCTCTTCAGGGGTCAACTCTGCAGAAACAGCTTTCTCCTTCCCATTCTCCCAGCACGGAGTCCCTTTGGCCAGTTCTTTGGATCCATCTTTCCTTTTCTTCTGTAAAAAGCAATGGAGCTCAGCGGGAAGGTATTCAGGTAGCAGCATCTTTCAGGCTACCTATTAAGTCCTCATCCTCACTCCCC
>VZUA01408603.1:0-13752 GCA_013401035.1 Horornis vulcanius
TTTTTTTTTTTTCCAGCACATCTTACATCTTTGTTTTTGTTTTGTTTTTAATCTTATTTCTGGCGTTTTCCATCGCTCTGTGGCCATGATTGTGGATGTGTTTTGGTTTTTGCCTGCCTTGCTGTTCTCTCGCTGCACTCCCTAGATCCCTGTTGCACAGTCCTCTGTCATGGATGACATTGAGGAGTGGCTCAGTACCGACTTGGTGAGACTCTTTATATTTTCATTTTTCACTTGCACGGGTAACTTTCAATGCATTGCTGAGTTCCTGGTACTTCTCATAGCGGGAAGCAGTGAAACTTCCTGAGCAGAGAGTTTGGTTCCCTTTGAAGGGGATATCTAAGCAGGAGGAGTTAGGGTCATGTTCAGCAATTCAATCAAAATACTTTTTTTTTCTGAGCTGTTTTATTTTCCCTTCTCCATGTGAACATCACAGAATAGCATGTGTTCCAGAAAATGTGGGATTCCGATCCTCAAATAGGGAAGCATTAAATATGGGCTGAATTTTTCTGCACCAGACTTAAAGTTCATGTTTAAAGCTGCATTATTTAGACAGGATCTAAGTTCATGCTTATGTTGAGGCATGCTTTTAAGAGATGCTGGATCAGGGCTTAGATTCCTTTCAAATCAAGATGTCTTTGTTAAACTGGCAGGCAATCTTGACATGTTTCATAATAGTAATAATAAAAATTTATAACAGTCTCTCTTCAATGTTTATAACTTTCTCCTAAATGATGATTGTCTGGTAATTAATAAACAAACAAACAAAAAGCAGAACTAAAAGTAGCTCTGCCTTCACCCTGGAGTTTGTTTTGCTGTCCCAACACACATTTGGTTTAAGCAGGATACAACTAGTACACATTTATTCTGTTTTGGTTTTTTTTCAATGTATGCATACAACTCAAATCAACCAAGTGCATTTTGGGGGGTGGGTTCTGTTCACACCATTCTTTTAAATATGGTTTTAGTTAACTGAACTTGTGGTCACCATATCCCCAAGGATCATCTCCTTCCATTCTTCCAGCTTCAGGCAGAAAACTCCCAACTCCTTAGGGTCTCCCCCAGCCCCTTTGCTGCTGCCTGCTCAGCTCCCAGCTGGGAGCTGTGGGATTCAGCTGGAAGCAGAACTCCAGGCACGCTCTGGCACGTCAGCTCTGTGCCCTGGCACTGGGGGAGCTGGTTGTACTGGAGGGAAGAAAATTCTCCAGCTCTCCAGAGGTGCCTGAAGTGCTTAAAGAGATTCTGGGTTCAGGGTTTGATTTTGGCAGATTGACTGGCTGTCTCTCAAATGTCACTGGGTTCCAGCTGCAGGTAGGCTTGTCGGGCCTCGGTACAGGAGTCACTTTCAAATTTAATTACAAACCGGCCTCATTTTGTTAAAGAAATACAGTAAATGTAGCATGTCCACTCTGCTTAACCAATAAACTTTTGTCTTTGCCATTGAAATTAATTTAGAGGGAGAGAAGATCTGATGGAGAGATAAAAAGGTAGCTTTGTGCATCTGTCATCCCCAGCACAGACTTGCTCAAAAGGAGCAAAGCAGAGAAGTGTCCTGGAAATGCCTGAGCAAGCCTGGGGATGTCCCTGGGTCCCCATCCCAACCCTGTGTGGGTGCAGCAGAGAGATGCCTGTGAAAATTTGGACTGGATTTTTGTTTTTCACTCTGGGTCCTCTCCTCCTTGTTTTGTTAACAGCTCATTTCGGTTCTCTACTTCCCAGGTGAGGAAGCTGCAGGTTAGATTAGATAATTGTTATTTCCTTACCCTTTTTGGGGTACACTGGGACAAACAGCAGCTCTGCCTGTGAAGAAGAGGCTGCTGTGTGAACCTTTGGAAACCTCTGTGCAGCAGGAAGCCAGGAGAGTCTCAGGCTCTAAATAATGTGAGGCCAGTCAGTATGTTCCCACTCCTGGCAGAGAAGCCAAGTATAGACAAATACTTCACTTTTTTCAAAGCCGTTTCAACATCAGGTTTTCAACCAGTATTTTTACCCATCTTAAACATCTTGATAGATTGACAAGGATGCCTGTCCCTGGGTATTTAATTTCATTATTTGAAATGCACATAATGCACAAACTGGTGGAAAGGCAGTGACCCTGTGGCATTCCCAGCCTTTGATTCTGATGGACAAACACTAACTGCTGTCAGTATCCTTCATCCAGCTCACCCTGGTCTTGTCTTTGTACAGCATGGGCACAGGAAAGCTGCTATATTTTTGTATGAAACCTAAAACGAACTCTCACAGGAGGAATGTTGACCCCAAACAATTTTGCACGTGTCCTTTGTCAGCTAAAAGTGCATTTTACTTGAAGACACAATGCAAACCACAGTCCTGACTTTTTTAAGGAACTGTGTGACAGAAAAGGTGCCATCTGGTACAATGTGTGTGTGACTCACACAGCTCAGATTTGGACCAGAATTACTGTCTGAAGGGGAAACAGCACTGGACTGATATTCCAAGAGGAAAAGCTTAGGTATCCACCAGCAATCTTCAGAAGCACTTCAGTGCTCGTCCTCCTGCTCTGCAGCACAGTGAAATGTCAGTCCCCACTGGCCTCCCGACGTGGGAGCTGTGTGATTTCCCCAGGTCGCTCTGCTCTGATGGTTAATATGTGGAAACAAGTGGTGGAAACTGTCCAGTTGTATTAAAGGTGGAGGGGATGACAGGGAAGGGGAAGCACTGCCTGTGCTCACGTGCCTTTTTGTTCCCATTGCAGAAAGGCAACGAACTGGAAGAAGGAGTGACCAGTGAAGGTAAGCAGAGATGCCCGTGGCTAGGAGCCTTTCTCAGGTTAGTGCTCAGATGGAATTTGCTTTCATCCCTGCTGAGATGCTGCCTTCTCCCAGCCTGATGTTCCCCAGCAAATGCTTCCATGCTCAGAAAGGTGGGAGGAGAGCATTTCGCAGCAAAAGGTTCATATTTATGGTGTGGGGAGCCCTCCTGGCTGTAAGTGCTTCCCTGCCATCTTCCTTGGCTGTGCTCTGTGTTTGTGCCAGCAGGAATGTGTCCCCAAGCTGCTCAGGCCTTTGGAATGATGTTTCCCCGGTTCTGTCACAGCCGGTGGCATAGTGTGGGTTTGATTCCAGCTGCTGCCTGAGCTCGGGTGTCTCCAAGGACGGCTGTACCCTTTCCCGAGGAAGTCAGGCTGTACCAGTATTTGTGCCTGCAAACACAGCCCGACAGGATTTCAGCCCCTGGAATTTCAGCCCCTGCCAACCTCTGTCCCTGGGGCCAAACCCACGGCCCCCATTCTTACTTGTCTTCCTTCTGTTTTTGCATTGCAGAGTTTGACAAATTTTTAGAAGAGCGAGCCAAAGCGGCGGAGATGGTTCCCAACCTGCCGTCCCCTCCCCTGGAAGCCCCCACCCCTCCGACAAATCCTTCCAGCAGGAAAAAGCAGGAGCGCCCGGAGGACGCCCTCTTTGCACTGTGAAGGTGGCACGGAGCCGCCCCTCCCGCCCCTGTGCTCCGCCGGCGAATGTCGCCGCACGGCCACTTTGTCCTCCCACAGTCCTTGGCTAACAACGACTCCCGTCCCCCCCATTCCATAGTTTGCTTCTCCTTCCCTCCCTCCCCAAATGATCCACCCCCACAAGCTGACTCTTTCTATTTAAATCCAACACTATTCCTGCCAGACCACGATTCTCCAGCACTCGCTTAATCCCCTCCTTCCTGTCCCAGCTGCACAAAACCAGCTCTTGATGCTGAAAACCCCTTCAGAATGCACGAGTACGTCACACTGGGCTGAAACAAAAGCCCAGGGGGGAGAGAGCAGCCTTGCCCTTCAATTTATGTAGGGATCATCCTCCTCTGTAGGCAGGTCCTGCCAAGTAGACGGCTCTGTCAATCAGCATGTAATTGACTGAGCTGGAATGTTCAGGGGGAGTGTGTCTTTATTTTTAGATAAAATGTTAATGTATTGGCTTTCGTGTTGGATTCGACAGCAAGGAACAACTGTTCCCCTTTCAACATGTGCTTCACAAGTTAAAATCCTTTACTCTCCCACTCACACATCTCCTGCTACCATATGGTGGTCGCTTTTCCCCACTTTCTGTGGCGTTTCATTTCTAAATCTCACAGGGTATTTTTTGCCTTGTGTTTTATCTGGGCTTGCTCTAATTTGAAGCAGTCTGTTGGCCGTGTCCAGTAGCTCTGGCAGTTGATAAGAATGGAAAATGCTGGGCTAAATGGTTGCTGTAACGATGGCACAGGAAGCACCTTGCTCTTAGGGAGACCGTTCTCACACAGGAATTTTCCTGGTGTGCTTGCCTTTTAAAATAGCTTGGTTATTTTCTCCTTACCTTAGACTCCTTCTCTGGTGACTGCAGAGCTAGCTCTGCATTTGGTGTAAACATCCATGCAGATGGACGGGACTTGCTCACGGATTGGGTGTGAATTGAGCTTCCTGGATTCCCTGCCATGCCTGGTAGGATAGACTTGCTGGTTCTTGGGGGTAGGGATGAGGAAAAGAGGCAAACCTCAGAGGTTTGTATGGAGCGCTGAGAGAGATGGTTTCCATGGAGGGATTAGCTGTGCCAGCCCGTGCTGGAGGTGAAGCTCCTCATTTCCTTCCAGTTTTAGGCCTGAGAAAGTGTTGAAATGATTGTGACTGTGCTATTTGTAATTTTTGGAATGTCCTTTGATCCCTCTGCCCTTCATTAACTCCGGGCTCCTACGGGGCTGCAGTCTCTGTGCAAACAAGCATATTCCCTTGCTTGCCAGAGGCATGGCCAGGATTCCTGCTCCTCTGGGGCTGCCAGAAGGGATTCCAGCATGTGTGCCTGCCTTGCTGGGCTGACAGGCAGAGCTGGAGCAGGCAGATCCAGCCATCGCCTCATCCCCCCAGCGTGTTCCTTGGGAGGAAGCCAGTGACACAGGATTGCAGGATCAAAGAGAGAGCTGAGCAGTGCATGGCAGGAGAATCTCCCATCCTGACAGAGAGGCACTTTATCAGCTAAACACCCATGCAGGCAGCAGGCTCCAGCCCCTCTTCCTCAGGGTATTCCTTGGCTTAGGCAACCTGCTTCTGACCTGACATGTCTGAGCTTCCCAGGATGCTGATGTGTGTCAAGCTCTCTTGAAAGTTGTTCTAGGCCAAGTGATAGAAGCTTTTATCTGAGCATAGCATTTTATCAGCCCATACCATACTCTCTGAGGACCACCCCCTTTGGGACTTTGTGACACACAAAGCCTGCCACCAAATGCCTGATTGCAGCACTGATGGACTTTGGCAGCGGACACATTAATCTTTGAAGGGAAACGTTGTTTGGTGCAGGATTTCCAGGCCGTCCCAGGTCAGGTTTCACTCTGTGCTCTCCCTGCTCATCGTCTCCTCTGTCCTGCCCTGCCTGTAGCCTCTTCCAGGATCCCTCCATATGTAGCTGAGCCCAGGCAGGGCTGTCCTGCCACCCCTCTGCGCTGACGTGACACCTCATCACTGCTCTGTGTAGCACGGCTTACAAATGGACAGGGAAAACCAGTTTAAGGATGGAGATGATTTGGGGATCAAGCTTTTCTCCCCACTTGCTGGCCCTCTCTCCAGTTGAAGCCCTTTCTTTGTGGTTCTGCAGAGGCTTTGTCCCATTCCATCTTCTCCGTGGCTAATGGAACAGTCTGCCTTGGTTGCATTGCAAACCCCTTACTGCTCAATACAAGGTGAGCCCAATGCTCAGGAACTGGAACTGCCAGCTTGCTGCAACATGTCAGATGTGGCCACCAGCTTCCAGAAACCTGAGAAAACTTCCGTGGCAACGCTGATTTGATTTCAGATGGCATCTGGTGATCGCCTGAGCAGTCTCGCCGGCACAGAATGAATTGCTGATATTCCTGTCAATGCAGAAAGCTCCGTGGGTGTTTTAAGTGTGTATTTTCTCTTCTAAATCCTTGAAACACACTGACCCTGTAAATGGCCACATCAGGTGATTCTAAGCATGTTAATCCAGCTTCCCTGCCAAGCCAGAGGAGATAATCGCATTGCTCAGGCATGGGGACACTGTCAGATGGTGCAGAGTGGCACAGATGTCACTGTCACCAAGCCCCCGCAGCGTCCCACTGCTGCAGCTGTGCTGGTCCTTCATCCCCCACCCCTCAGCCACAAGGTGCTGGGGAAATGTGCTTTTAATGCTTTTTTCTGTCACACTAAACCTATCCTGAGACCTCCAAGGTGTTGCTTCAGGGAGAATCTGGTTCCTTTCTGGAAGATTCTGCAGAGCTGTCGGTGATTGCACTCTCCAGCTGGGAGGAAAAGAGGTGGAATGAGAAGGCTGGGACTGGGGGGAAAATACAGAGCATGTGTTGGCAGAGCTCAGGGGGCTCTTTTGGTGTGTGCAGCCCCAGGCAGCCCGTGGTCCCTGCTGACACTCCGCATTATCCTCTGGAAAGCCGTGGCACTGCTTGCAGGGAGTGGCAGGTGCCACCAGCACAAAGTGGTGGTTTTGCTGGAAGTAGGGCAGCTCCCAGGAGATTCCTTCCTTGGGAGGAAATGTACTTTTGGAAAGACCCGGGATGGATCTGGAGCCCAAATCCACCACACTTGGCTCTCAGGGCTGGAAGCACCAAAGGGAACAGAGTGTGGCAGAACAGGTGGTTTAGCACAGACCTTCTTTAACAAATACAAGAGCTACGCTAGAGCCTCCCAAATGTCCTGTATCAGGATCTCTCATCTTCCCTGTCCTCCTGTGGTCTGCTGAAAACCAGAGCGGTGGGAACTGTTTGAGGGAAAGGGAAGGGGTTTTCCACTTCAGGAGACCAACTTCTCGATTTATCCTTCCTCCGCTTTCACTCTTAAGTGCTTCCTCTGTGCAAGTGGGCAGAGGACTCGAGTGGCTCCGATGCTTGCGAGAACAGGGATGGAGCTGCAGCCTGATCCACTTTCCATAAAAAATAACATCCCTGAGCTTTCTAGGCATATTAGGAATCACAGCTTGACACTCAATGACACTAAATTATTCTCGGGGTCCTTTTTAAGTTCTAATTGTGTCCTATTCTAGGTTAAAATATTTATTTTGTCTATATATTTTCTTTCCAGTGTGTTTTTTAACCTCTTCTGTTAACTCTTCATGTGCTGAGATGTAAGGAATCAATGGTTTCTATTTAAATATATCCTTTGGGTTTTGGTTTTTTTAAAATTGTTCTGTGTAGATTTCAGCTGCATCTTTGGCAGATGTAATAGATAACAATGTGCTGTACAGACATTTAGGGTGTTTAGGGTGTAGGTAAGGCTCATAGGAGAGCTGCTCATAAAAACGTAGCATGGTGTTTCTTAAAGGGAACAGCATAAACGCTGAGACTGGTCCATACTGGGACCCTCACGTAGCCTCCAACATACCTTTTCCCTTCTGATTAACAGCCTCCATCTCTGGGATGTGCTGATCAAACCAGTTCTGTCATCCCCAGGGCTGGTCTGGCACCTCCAACCTGAAGGATTTTTTTAGTGAGGATTTCTGTTTGTTTGACTTCATTCAGCATTTTTTGATGGGACACATTGGCTGTTTCCTCTTCGAAATGGAAGACTGGGATCTGGCTGTGGTGGCGAGATGTTTCCCTCCAGTGGTGGAAGAACAGATCCGGGCCATGGTTTCATGTCCAGGGCAGGGGTGATGGTCCCTCCATGTGGGAGCTCCTGGCCAGCACAGCTTGTCCCTGCTCCTCTATTCCCTCCTCTCCTCATGTCACCTAAGGGACAGGATGTGCAGCCCAGGAGAACAAACAGGATGGATTTCCAACAGTCTGTTTCATCCAGTGAGTTGTTGAGTCTCCTGCGGCTGCTGGGAGCCCTGGAGTGGGAACTGCTTGTGCTATCTCCATCCCCGTCCATCCCCATCCAGCTCCGTCATTGTTTACCTCCTCAGGGCTGACCACAAGCCTTGCAGAGCCACCCCTGGAAAAAAACAGCTCAGAACAGTTATTTTTATGGAAATAGTGAAGCAGTGAGTGGATTTAGAGCTGTGTTGGAGGTAACCCTTCTGCTGCTGTGGGCTCCCACCAGCCAAGGAGCCAAGGTGCCCACACAGCACCTTCCACCCATCCGTCCCAAACCGCAGCCTCCGGAGCAGGCTGTGCCTGCCTGTTCCAGCCCCAGGTTCCACACACCTCCTCCTCACCTGGAGAGAGGTGAGGCTGTTGTATCACCAAGAGCCAGCTGGCCTTGAGCAGCACCAAGCTCTGGTGCTGGTTCTCTTTAGCCCATGGCAAACCCACTCCAAAATTCCCACCCTGCTCCGTGTTTTTATGAGTACGAGCTCCTCATTCTCTACATGTTCCTATGAGCTGTTGTTAACCCTACAAACGTAACCTGTGTAATAGCTTCTCTGTATATTACAGCTGTAGGCTTTCCAGATAAAAATGGATAATATTTATTTACTGAAGATACTGGATATTTTTTTCTTTGGGAATGGGGTAGGGGGAGAAAGGGGACATAACTGTTTAAAGAGATTGACTATGTAAAGAGAAACAAAATACACAAAAAGCAGAGAAACCCAACACTAAAACATCGCTGTATTCAAGTAGAAAATGTTTCCATTAAGGACGAGACAACTGTATTAATCTGCCATTGTTTAACTTGCTCCAGAAATCATCTCCTTGGTTCCTGCATGTGAGATATTCCAATAAATACACTATTAGTGTGAGCTGGGGGTGCTATTGTCTGTCTCTCAGCTGGGGACTCTCTTGGCTCCACTGCCTGACCTGAACACAGGGAAGGAGTAGGCACAGGGGACATGTGCAGCCCTTGGGTACCCACCAGATGTCAAAATGGGGAGTCCTTAATCTCCTCCAGAAGACAGAACCTGGGTGTTCCCACTGGAAGAAGGCTTCTCCCCAGCAGTTGCTCTTTTTGTCTTTGCATGGCTCGTGCTGTCCTCAGGGCTGTGTTGCCAGTGCTGCTAAATTTGTGTCCCACTAAATGCTGGCACATCTTTTGAGGGTGGCATCAGGCAGATGCACAGGTGACAGTTTGGGTGCTCAATGGGACACCTGCCCACCTGGCAGGGCTTAACTTGGAGGGCAACTGTGGATCACCACCCTGGCAACCTAGAAAGTGGTGGGTGATGTTCCCAGCCCATCCAAGGGCCACTTTCCTGACTCATCTGCAAGGAATTTGTTCCAGCATACCCATTAGGATGGGCAGAGAAGGAAGAGCACCAGCTTAGGAACCCTGGAGAACTGGCATTGGCCAAAACTGAACCAGTTTGGCAAAACTGAACCTGTTCTGCACGTGGAAAGCCACCCTGATTGTTTAAATCTGGGAAAGGGGGGTGTGGAATAGCCAGGTTTCCCCTCCCTGTAGCCACATACGAGCATTAAACAGCCCTGCCCCAGCTTGTTTACCTCACACTGATCATGTGCCTGACTCGATGTCAGATACATTCAGGGAGGCTCCTGGCCTGGATCTGTTGGGAAAGGTGTGGAGCTGCTACTGCCCTGACAGAGCAGAATCACACAGAAAGCACCGGGGCAGAAATGTCCAGTGATGTGCAGGAGGGGGGGATGTGGGAGTAAAGGGCTGGTGGAGCAGGGGGCTGCTCCTTCCAGAGGCATCACCATCATTCCAGAGGCATCCTCTGCAGCCCCATGGTTACACTTGTGAGGGAAAGGTCTCTCTAACCCCAAATTCTGCCTCCAACAGGGGCCATAGTGGGTGCAAAGGGAAGAGTGTCAAGCACATAGGGACTCCCCTGTGTGCCCCTCCAGCCGTTGGTCATCCAGCCCCCCAAACTGAGCATGGCTTCCCCAGATTTGTGAACCCTGATGGGATTCTCTTCTCCCAACCTGCTCCCACAGCGACTCTGCAAACTGCCAGCGTGGTCTGGGGGCTTCCACACATCACTGCCCTCCACCGTGGGCTGCCAAACCCAGGCACAGCACAGGGCACCGAGCCCCATATGGGCAGAGCCTCAGGCGAGCTGAGTGTCACTGCTTTCTGGCATTGGGCAGCAGGTTTGGATGCCAGTGCAAATAGGAAATGACCACAAGTGCATTTACTTTTCCCCATTTCACCCGAGGGTAAATAAACCCAGAGCAGGGGCTGCACTGGAGCGCCAGCAAACCTGGCTGCACCTCCCCAGCTGTGGCTCAGGAGGGGACAGTTGGCAAAACCGAGTTACACGCAGTAAAGAAGAGGCTTTTGAATCGGTTTGCGACACAAATTAATGATTAACGCTACGCTCTGCCAGAGCAAAACAACCCCGGGGGCAGGCAGGATGCCAGGAGCTGGGCATGAAGCATGACACGCTGCTTCCAGCACAGGGCTAAGGTGTGCTGGCAGGTGGGAAACACCCGAGGGGTCGCTTTGGGAGAGCCCAGCTGGCTGAGCGAGGGGGGCAGCAGGATGGAGGATGCTCCATTCTGGGGCTGCCGCGTTCAGGCACAGCACGTCCCGGAGCTGCGGCTGCCGCCGGTGCCGCTCGGGGAGATGCTCCACAGCCTGCGCCCCGCGGAGCAGCACCAGCCTGCCCGGCCGGCTGGGTGGCCAGAGCCCAACCATCCCGGGGCCGGTTTGTTTTCTGTCTCATCCTGCGGTTTCCTCCCAGCCTGCGCTCAGGAAAACGTCTCAGCGACTCCGGAGCGACCACGTGGCCGGTCCGCCATCCCCGCAGGACTGACATGATGTAATCGCGGGCCCTGAGCCGTGATGCAGAATCACTCCACTCAGGGAAGCCGCGCTTATTGGCTGCGTGGCCCTGGTCCTACGGGCGGGGTTTTCCCTACTCCGCAACCCAGCGCACCCCCGGGAGCCCCACCCCGCGTGGAATCCTTCGTCCCCGCAAAGCCGGCCCACGGAGCCGCCGCGCTGCTTCGTCCTTCCCCAGTGCCTGGAGGATGCTGCTGTTTGCTGGGGTGTCCTCCCGACCCCGGAGCAGGGACAGCATCACGTGTGGGCTCCCGGCGTCCTCGGACCCTCAGCATCGGCATGGAGGAAGGGGCCTGGCCAAACCCAACTTTTGCACACAGCTTGTGCAAAAATTAATCTGTGTTTACCCGTGTTATTTCCCCCCTTCCATGTTTATGTGTGATTTTCCCCTTCTGTGTTTGTGTGGTTTTGTCCCTCTACATCCCTCAGGGAAGGCTGTGCCCCGGATCTTGCATGGGTTATTAAAGGTCTGTGACCCCCATGCTTGCACAAGGCTGCTCTAAATCCATGGGGGCCAGGGCACATCCATCTCCCCAGCCCTGGGAACCTGCCCTCTCCTCCCACAGCGCATGGACTGCACCAAGGAAAGGGAAATGCCACCAGCACGGAGCCTGGCTTC
Source organism: Horornis vulcanius (assembly GCA_013401035.1). NCBI lineage: Eukaryota > Metazoa > Chordata > Aves > Passeriformes > Scotocercidae > Horornis > Horornis vulcanius. The sequence goes on from VZUA01408603.1 coordinate 11,250, forward strand.
TCCCCAGTGACCCCAGTAAAAACGGGGGGGAGGAGGACACCGTTCCCTGCATGTCCTGTGGCAGGTCATGGATCTCCCAGCCATGTGATCCCTGTCCCCTCAGCGATGTTTGCAGTGGGTGAGGGATATCCGAGCTGCTGATGCTGCCCCATGTGTGGGTGACGCTGCCCCAGCTGTTGGCACAGGGCTGAGCCAGGATTCCCTGGGCTCGTCCCCAGCTCGGGCACAGGTCAATGTCCCCAGACTGAGCAGGCTGGAGTGGGGTGAGGGTGCAGAGGGGACAAGCAGGGCTGTGCACCCCCAGCTCTGCTGCCCAGCTCCGTGTGGTGCCCAGCGAGCTCTGGGGTGCTCTGTGCCTCACAGGGGATCCCTGTATTGCAGAGGAGTGCCTGCTGTGTCACCATGTGAGAGCCAGTGAAGCCGAAGGGAAGTTTCTAAGGTGCTGCCAGTTTTAATGAATTCCCAGGTAGCCTCAGATAATGCTTGGTGGCACAGAAGAGAGGGAAAACTTCCAAAGAGCTGATGTTGCAGTGCATTTTCTTGTCCTAAATGAATCCCAGCAGCAGGACAGAGCATGGAGCTCTGCAGGGCACAGGGCATGGCATTTTCCTGGCACAAAGAGACCTGGGCAGCAGCCACAGCACCGATCCCAATGGCACCAGCATTTTTCCTGGATCCCACAAGAGATGGCCCCCAGGGGGGTGCATGGGCCCAGCTGAAGCTCACAGGGCAGCATTGGTGTGTCCCTAACCAGAGGGGTGAGAGCTTCTCCCATGCTGGGCCATGCCATGGGCAGGCAGCACAGGTGGAACATGCTCTGAATCCTGGAGCTGGGACAGGGAAGGCTCAGGGCCCTTGAGAGGGCTGGTTCAGTGGGCCAACCTCGCCCTGGCACGTGGCCTCCACGAGCTGCAGAGGCTTCTGCAGCCGTGGCCACCACCTGCCCACACCGACCCTCCCACCTGCTCCCTGCATGCCCGTCTGGGATGTAAACAGCCCCGGTGCTTAAAGGCCAGCCCAGGGATTTGGTTCCTGGCCCCAGGAGTGAATGACGTCCCCAGGGATCGATGACTTTTCCAGGGCTCAGTGCCTGTTCCCAGGGCTCAGTGCCCATCCCCTGGGGTCAGTGACATCCCCAGGGGCCGGTGACATCCCCAGGGCTTGGTGACATCCCCAGGGGCCGGTGGCATCCTCTGAGGACGGTGTCCTGCTCAGGGGTTGCAGCCTGTGCTTCTCCCTGCTCAGTTTCTGGTGCACCAGCTCCCTGCCCAGTGCCGCGGGGTCCCTGCCCGCTGTCGCGGGGTCCCCGCTCAGTGCCCCCGAGGGTCCCCTCCCGGTGCCGCCGGGGGTCCCGGTGCGGCGGGGCGGCGCGGGGAGGCGGCGGGGCGGGACGCGGCGGCGGCCCCGCCTCCATCCATCCCCGCCACCCTCCCCGCCCGGTGGCAGCTCCGGGCACGGTTCGCGGGAGCAACTTGGCGGCTCGTCCCCGTGTGCCTGTGCCCGGGCCAGCTCGGCCATGGCGGACGGGCGGCCCCGCCACCCCTAGAGCCGTCCGAGCTGCCGGAGCCACCGAGAGCCACGAGAGCCACCGGAGCTTTCGGGATGAGCGCTCTCGCCTTCGACGATGCGGCCCTGGAGGGGCTGGCACCGTCCCTCGGCCTCTCTGGGGCCAGCGATATCGACACGGCCTTGCTCAGCGACATCGACGGTGCGTCCCGGTGGGGACGGGACGGGGCATGGCCGGGGCTTGGGGCATGAGCGGGACCGGGCTGGGGGTATAACCGGGGGTCGGTGCACGCCGGGGCTCTGGGCTCGGTGCAGTCCTAGGGCTCGCTACATGACCGGGACCGGGCTGTGGCACGGCCGGGACCGGGCTGGGAGAAAACCAGGCTCGGTGCACGGCCGGGGGCTGGGCACGGTGCGGTACCGGCGCTTGGAGCATGGCCGGGACATGTCTGGGGGTGTGACCGGGGCTTGGGGCACAACCGGGACCGGGCTGGGGGTGCAACCATGCTCAGTGCAAGGTCAGGACCGGGCTGGGGGTATAACCAGGTCTCGGTGCGCGGCCGGTACCGGGCTGGGGAGATAACCAAGGGCTCGGTGAATGGTCGGGCGCGCACGGTGCATGGCCGTGGCCTGGGGGTCCAGGCTCGGTGCACGGTCAGAGAACTTGGTACCGGCATTTGGCCGGGGCAGGGGGATCGGTGCAGAACCAGGACTCGGTGCATGGCCGCCGGTCCGAGCTCGGTGCCGGGCCCGGCGTGGGGAGGGGGGACACCGAGCTGCTGGAGCCCGGAGTCGGTGCAGAACCGCGGTGGCTCCGTTACCGGGGGCCGATCCACAGCGGGGGGCTCGGGGTGGGGGAACACAGGACACCGGGACCCCCGGGCTGGAGGTGCCGCTACCGGGACAGCCCCAACCATCCCCCCCCGTTCCCGGTCACAGCATCGTGTCGCCGGTAGCCCCGCCCCCTCCATGACGTCACCGGCGGGGGTACTCTCGG
>VZUA01408604.1:0-13740 GCA_013401035.1 Horornis vulcanius
ACCTGCTGTGCCGGGTGCACAGATGGAGAGGGGAGGAGTGAAACCAGGTAAGGTGCTCCACCCACCATGGGTGCTCCCACTCCTTGGCTGCAGGGTGCCAGTGTGGGACTTATATAATGAGCTTTTGGCAACGACACAGTCACCACCTTAATTACAAGACAGGAACTGCAAAGTAATTATTGCAGCAGGGAAGAACCAGGTACCATGACAAGCTCAGGGAAAGCAGTAGGAAGATATGACTGTACCTGCGGGCTGAGACACCCCACCAGTCACGGCGAGCTCCTGTGGGGTCTTGCCTGTCTCCAGGTAAATCCAGAAGTTGGAACATTTCTGCGTCTCAGCTCTGGTTACCACGTAGCTTCCGAGGGACCCTGCAACTGGGGTGGCCGAGGTGCTCCTGGGAGTGCCAGCAACACCTTGGTGGGGACAGCAGCTGCTGCCGTGAACCTTCCTGAGCCCCGGGGGCCGGGGCACAAGGAGGTGGCTGGAGCTAGAGACGAGCCCCCATAACAATGGCAAATACCCCTCTGTACCGCTCGGGTCACAGCACTTACCAGCAGCCAGCAGCAGACTCCACTGCGGGCTGTACGGCAGCGTCTGCCGCACCAGCTTCTGCACTGCGAAGGCGGTCCCGCTGCCTGCCGAGACAGCGGCCGGGGTTACCGGACACCACCAGGACGTCCCCGCTGCCCTCGGGGAGCGGCCAAGGACAGCTCGGGGGATGCCAGGGTGGCTGGACCGGCCCGTACCTGCCAGGAAGCTGCCGATGCCCTTCACGAAGGCGTGAGACTGGCAGGCCGCGTACTGCTGCAGCGCCTGCGGGAACGCGTCAGCGCGGGGGCCGAAGGCCCACCCGGCTCCCTGAGCCCCAGCCCCCCTGCACCCACCCCCAGACCCCCAGCCGATCCCCCGTGGAGCGCACCGGGTGCTTGGCGGCCACGTCATCCTCCACCCGCCGCACACCCAGGTTCACCATGGTGGGCCTGCCAGGCCCGGCCCAGGGCAGGACACGGCGCTTCCGCTCGCCCCTTCCACCCGCCCCTTCCACCGCCCTTTCCGCAGTGGCCATGGCAGAACCGCCAGGGCCCTTTCATCTGCTCCGAGCCGGGACGGGCCGATTTCTCTGCTACTGCGGGCCCGAAGGCGCCGTCTAGTGAGAGCGGGGTGGGAGAAGGACCAGGTGGAGCGCGGGCATCTGAGCTGCTTCCTCCCACACTGTGACCGACGCGATGGAGGTCTGGGCCGGGGAGCTCGGCGGCTACCCTGCTCTCGGCTGTGTATATACCGGCTGGGGCAGGGGGCGGTGGGTAGAGCCCGAGGCTGAGACCCAGAGCGTCAGCGGGGCAGGGATGGATCTGGACCCAGGCTAAGCCGTGTTGGACGCGCTCTCCTCCTCTCTCTCTGCAGCGGTGCCTGCCGGAGGAGCACTGCGCGATGCTCAGGTGGGTGCCGCCGCCCTGGGACCTCGGGCACCCTCTTGCCTCGGGCTCCCCCCACCCTTGGCCCCACCTCGCCCGGGACTCCCCCTCTCTCCCGCTCCCCTCAACCCCGCTCCCCGCAGGGCCGCCCTGGCTCACGGGGCCGCCGCGCTGAGCCTCAACCCGGGTTCTGCCATGCTGTGGGAGCCGGAAGGGCCGCGATGTCCAGCCCTGGCCTTCGCCCAGCTGCCCGCCGCCGAGGCACGTAAGCAGCTGCAGGCGCTGGTCTTCGGCATGGCCGGCTGCATCGAGAGCCTGGAGAGGCGCCTGGAAGGTCCATGGTGGGTTTAGAAGACGGGAGGGATAGCAGCTCCTGCCACCTTCATAGGATCGTCACCCCCACGTGAAGTGCCCTAGGTGCCCCAGTTCAGCCGCAGGTGGTTTCTTCTCACCGGTCCCAGTGGGCCAGCAGAAAAATTCCTCCCTATCACTTCCCTATTTGGGCTGGCCCATTCTCAAAGCTGGCCAAGGTCTGCACCAGACTCCTGCAGGCAGAAGATACCCTGCCTGGGCCCAGAGGACAGTGGTATGTCTCAGAGCCCTGTCCTCATGGCCAGCACCACATCAGCATCCTGAATGTGGGAGTCACCTTACAGACATCTTTGAGGGGTCTGGGAAGATACTGGAGCAGCAGCAGTTTGGATGGAAGTGCTGAGAGGAGAATGGGGCTCAGTTTGAGCTCTGGAGGAAGCTCGCTGGGAATGCTTGAAGTGCTGCATGCAGAATTGGGGGGTGTTGTCACAAGCTTTAGCTCTGGCTCCTGTCTCAATAGCAGTGGAGACATTAGCATCTTCCTGCAGCCCTGAGAAGAACACTGCCTGGAGCCAGCAGGTCTTCCTGCCAGGTAGGCACTGCCAGGGGCACCTGCCCTGGTCCCCCAATCTTTTGTCTTCTCCTCTGTGGAGGCTGCTGGTCCTGTATCCCTGTGCTTTCCAGGACACTCTGAGTGCCCTCTCCTGTGGCTGCTGGCAGCCACATGGCAGGGCTTAGTGTGGTGGCTCTGAGGGTGTCTGGGATGCTCAGGTGAAAAGCTGGGTATTGCCAGCCTCAGAATGAGGGCAAGCTTTGCTGTGCTTCCACACTGGAGGCTGTGGTGGATCCATGGTTCCGTTTGGGAGAGGAGGCCCTTTCTTGCACTCTGATGACTACTGGTCCTGGCAGGCTGGGCTCCTGGAGGCTCCCCCTGACCCTGGAGGGACTGGCAGGGCTGCCAGAGCTCCTGGATAATCTGTAATCTGTGTCCTGCCTGTTCCTGACCAAGGCAGACTCCAGCCCCAGAAAGAGTAGGGCTTCTGGCTCAGCTTTGCCAGCCAAAAGGAAGGTCCCTGGTGAATCTCTCATTAACCCTGGTTTCAAAAGGTCAGTGCTGGGGCTGGGTGCTGCTCACAGGGCACCCTGTGGGTTCTGGTCTGAAGCAGCAGGGCTCAGGGCTCTGATGTTTTCTCCATCTCCTTCCAGCAAGAAGGTGTCATCTGGAGTGAATTTTGAGGACTCCTGATGGGTGCTGTCCTGTGCCCTGGTGACAGCCCTGTGGACCCCTATGTCTGAAAGAGGAGGTGTTCCTGTTGTTCCGGACCTGCTGAGCTCCTCAACCCAGGGAGACAACAGAGCCAGCAGTACCTGGCAGCCACCCCTCAGCTGAGGTGCTGGCAGGGTCTTTTGGGGGGACAGATAGAGCAGAGGGGACACCAGCATGGTGGGTTTTTCCCCTGCAGCTCTTCCCTCCTGGCAGGGACCAGCTTCTTGACCTCACTTACCATGAACTGGTAGAATTTGGATGGAGCTTTGATACTGTGGAATGGAAGAGTCACCTGTGCTTTGCTTCTTGCCAGTAAAGGTGTTTTTAGCCAGCTGGTCTCTTTGGGTGTGTCTGCCCATTCTGCCTCTCCCTTTCTCAGGAAGCCTTGGGCCTGTTTCAGCTTAACCCAGAGGTCTGGGCCTCAGAGAAGTTCCCTTCCCTGCCAGCTTTTAACAAATGAGCTGATGGATGTGTGGTTAGAGCGTGGCCAGCCCTTCTGGAGAGCTGAAAGGGTGTACTCTGCCTTGCTGAGCGCTGGGAGAGGATGAGGAGGTCAGTACAGACCCTTAGGAGGGAAGAGCTGCCGGGGTGGTCACTCCAGACTCACACTGATCTTGCTTGCAAAGCTTTTATTTATCTCCAGGAACTCTGAAGCTTAGCTTGGGCTTTCCCTGCTTCACAGCTCCCAAGTCTGTTGAGAGCTTCCTAATAGTGAATTTTGGAGGGAGCAGGCCCATTGCCTGTGCCATCCCCCTCCAGTTCTGTTCCTAGGTCTCTATGGCTGTCCCCTCACCCAGTGCAGGTGTAAGGGCACCCTGCGGTGCCTGCTGCTCAGGTGGGTGGCACTGTGCCTATGCAAGTAGCTGCAGGGGAGCTTGTCGTCCCCAGGTCTGCCCCTGCCCTCAGCTGGGCACAGCTTTGGCACTGATGGTGCCCATGGCTGTGCCCCCTTGCCCTCATCATGATTGATGCTCGAGGGGCCACAGAGCTTGTCCTGGTTGTGAGGAAGGGTGGGTGGCACAAGAGGGACTCAGTGCACTGCAGATTGCTGCCAGTACCTGGGTGCCAGTGAAGGGAACTTGGATGTGAGGGAACAGCTCTCCTGAACCCTTGCAGGCAGGGGCAGGGTGGGCTGACCTCCTGCCTGATCCCAGCCTTGGCCCTGCACCCACCAGGGCACGTGCCCGGCTCACGGCAGTGCCCGTACCACAGAACGATAGGCTTGTATAATCTCCTGGCTATTGGGGCAAGTGTATTTGAACTCCTTGGTTTCACTGGCACTGTTGAGGTACCGCCACACACCCTGCAGGTCCTTGGGAATCCCAAAGTGGCGGTAGTGCTGGCACACGACCTGCAGGCACAAATGGGGAAGACTTGCCTGACACTGCTAAGGAAGGCTCTACCACCAGGGCAGGCACGATGTGGGAGTGGTGGCAGGGAGCCAGGGAAATTCCTGGCACTGCAGTTGAGGGCCAGCACTCAGGAGGAGATGCAGAGAGGAGTGGGATCTGTGAGAGAGGACTGTCCTGGGCAGGGTTCCTGGGGAGAGGGATGCTGGGGGGCACGAAACTGAGAGAACAACTGGGAAAGGAGCAGGTGCTTGCTGTAGGCACCAAGAGTAAGGTGAGGGTGCGGGGATGCCAGGGAAAGGAGAACGCCATGGTACCGGGGTGCCCGTGGCTTACCTGAACAATGTTGAGCTTGGGCAGGAGGTTGCAGTCAGCCAATGTGAGGTGGTCTCCATCAAGGAAACGGCGCTGGGAGGCCCGGAGGTGGGGGTCCTGGGCCAGCTCGTGCTCCAGAGGGGTGCTCAAGTATTCATCCAGTTTCAGCAAGGCCCGTAGCAGGCTCCGCTGCAGTGCTGCAGGGAGGGTGGCCAGGTCACAGTGCAGCCCTGCTGCGAGCATGGGGCCCCTGCTCTGCTGTGGTCTCCTGTCAGCCCAGTCCCGTCTCCAGGTAGCCCCTGTCAGACTCTTCCCACCCGGCTCAGGCTAGCACCTGCCTCTGACCTCCCACAGAGACCTGGCATAGCCACAGTGGCCCATGTCCAGGGCAGTGCCTGGACAGACCTGACTGTGGACTGGGTGGGGGGACTGGGAAAGGCCAGGCTTTGGGGTATGGCACCCCAGAAGTTGTGTGAGGTGCTCCCTCACCCGCTCCTCACCCTCATCCTGGGCAGGTACCGGGTTCTTGATGAAGGCAGAGAACTTGTGGAAAATGTCATTCCCAGCCAGGCTTGACTCTGAGTACTGTGGGACCAGAATGGGGCACCTGCGGGGGCATGGGCACAGCTGAGGCAGGTGGCAGAGGCTGACAGGCTCATCTGCTGTCAGCCCCCTTATCCCTCAGCTTGTCCTGCCCTTTGAGGGGCCTCTTCCTCCTCTCAAGGCAGCACCAGCCACTGACATGGGGGGGCCCAGCTGGTCCTCCAGGAACTCCTCAATGGTGATGGTGTCAGTCTTGGGCTCGCCATTATAGAGGAGGACAGGCAGCTGGGCACCTGGTGCGAAGTCCTTCAGCACTTCCAGAGCCCTGTGGGAGATGGGTACACTGCTGATGCCTGGCATGTCCAGGGTTCTGCAGGGCACCGTGTATGTGTTCGTGTTGTGCACGTGTCCCAAGCAAAGGGAGTTCTGGGGAGCCGGTGTACAAGGTGGTACCCTCAGGCCCCTCCTGTCTCAATGTGTGCCCAAGGAAATATCTGCCAATCTCCACCAAGCACCAATGGTCACCTGGGGAGGTACAAAAAGCTCCATGCATCCTGTAGTTCCCACCCTTCACATCCCTTCCCAAGGTGTTGGGGGCCTACCAACCCCCCCACCCGCACATGATCCTGGCCCCAGGGTTGACACTCCTTGGGAGGGGGCCACCACTCACCTTTTCATGTCCACAGTGGTGAGGGTGAAGGGCACCCCTTTGAGCAGCAGCATCATGAAGAGCCGCTGGCAGAAGGGGCAGTGCCCCACGCTCTCCCCGTCCTCGCTTGCCTGTGGGCACAGAAGGAGAGCTCAGCTGCCCTTTTACTCCGGCATGGCCCCAGTGGGGGCAGCCCCAGAGGGTACAGGGTGAAGATGATAGAGCACATGCCCCAGCCCAACCTGGGAAGCTGTGCTGTAGTCCATGGCACCTGCTATGCCAGGCAGGGTGCCAGCTCCTAGCCCCTGCCTGCTCCCAGAGCCTCAGTGCCACACCCCAGAGCAGCCACATGGCACAGCAGGTGCTGGCCTTGGCACCCTCTGGGGACAAGGACCTCCAGGCTGTGCCAGCCTCACAGTCCCAGGGGCACAAAGGCTTGAGAGCAGTAGTGACAGCAGGGGTGGCTGTGGCAGAGGCAGTTCAGCAGCAGAGATGTCCCAGAGGAAGGTGACAGCGATATGGGTGGTCCTGTCAACCCCAGACACAATCCCAGGTCCCAGCCCTCTCCTACCCTGCACAGGCAGACTGCCCTGGCCAGGCAGTGGCTGTGGTGCTGGGCTGCTGGGCCCTGCTTTCAGGGGGGAACCTGGTCCTCCAGCCTCCCCAGGTTTAGCCCCCACAGCCCTAGTGCCTGCAGGGCAGGAAGCAGAAAGCAGTGCACCTTGGAGAAGAGCCTGAGCTGCCCCCTGCCCTGCCCCCCCACCTGCGTGCTGCCCACTGCCTGTTGTCAGGCCCATTGCCTACCCAGTGCCTGACCCCCTGCTCACTATCTGCCCCCCTGCTTGCCCAGTGCCCCACATCTGGGCACTGCAGTGAGCAGGGGCAGCCTAGCCACCCCTCCACAGCACTGCCAGGGCTGGCTGCCAGGGCTACCCACTGGCCTGGGGCACTGACCTCAGGACCCCCTCACCTTGATGAAGAGCTGGATTTGGGGTTTCTCAGCCATGCTGTCTGGTGGTTGCTGGTGCACTGCTGGCTGCACCCTGAGTGCCCCAGCTGAAACCACGGCCCCTCCCAGCCCACATTCCTCCTTGGGGTGCACCCATTCCCACCCATGCCTGGCCCCATGGCACAGACAGGACACCCTGCATGGGGCCCCGCCACTGTGGCTGCTACCAACCACAGGCCAGTAAGGGCAGCTGGTGGCATTGCCAGCTGCTGCCACTCCACACTACCTGAATAATGACAAGCACTGGATACAGACCTGTGGTGTGCCCAGCACTCCTTGCCCCTAACAAGGATCCCTAGCAGGATCCTGCACCCCTGGGCACTCCCACTCTCCTCAGCCCAGGCCCTCCCAGTCACCCAGCCCGGCCATTCCCCCATTCCCCCTGCTGCCCAGCTACACAGCCTTAATGGATCCAGTTATTATTTTTTATTTAAAACAATCATTATTTTCACATTACATCTTCTTTTTGTTTGGTAGCAATATACAGGCAGCTCCAAGACGTCCCCACCCCCTGGGGCCCCATGCCTGGGGCTGAGCATGGCACTGGCACTATGCCCATGGCTGGTGACCAAGGACATGCAGGGGGAGGCAAGGCCAGAAGCAGGGTCAAACTCAACGAAGTGAGTAGTGTTAAAGCAGCAGCCACCCCTGTCCTGGGTTAATGCCATGGGGTACTACCTTCCTGCTCCCCCCCTTGGAGTGACTCTAGCAGTGACTGTGCCCAGGCAGCCCTAAGCCCAGGGCAGGGAGGCCACCATGGCCACACAGGCTATATGGGCACCTCCACTAACCCTCAGAAGCCATGGGGATGATGGCATGGTGGCAGGGGGAAGATTGAGTGGACAGGGAAGACACTGTGACTGGGGTGCCAGTGCCCTTCTGAAGCCTGGAGCAAGAGTGTAGTGTGGCAGGTATGAGGCAAAGATAAAGCCCAGGGCACAGCAGCACTGCCTACCCCTGGGTGCCCCAGGGTGCCACCATGGTGACAGCTGGGGACTCAAAGATGATACTGTCCCCTCTCCCTGATGGCAAAGGGCAAACTTTAAGCTGGCTTGTCCCTCAGCAGCCCCTGGTGAAGGCAGAGTGCAGCCAGCATAGGAGCAGGGGCATGCTGGTGGGAGCTGCCCCCCTGTGCTCTCCATCCCAGATCCAGTCAGTTTCCCATATGCCATTAAAAATATATGGTCTGAAAAATCTGAAAATAGAGCTTCTTCCCCATTTTCCCCCTATTGAAAATACTGTATATTGTATCACAATCTATAGCAGGTGGTATATGGGACTGATGGGACCAAGGGGCATAGGGACAGTTGAGGTCAGGCCCTGCTCCTGTGCCCAAGCGAGGCCAGAGCCAACCTCTCCCCACCTCCCATGGCAGCCAGCTGAGGTGCCTGCTGCTGCTCAGGACCTCCAGTCAAGCTTGTGCCAGGGAGGCAGAGAGGCCATCAGAACACACAGGGAAGACCGACCATGGGTGCTCCCCGAAAAGGTGCACGGCCACCCTGGGGTGTTGCCAAAGACTATGGCACCCAGCAGTGGGTGGGCGGGGTCAGCATCACAGGCCCTGCTGCCACCTCATCTCTAGGCACAGCTGCAACATGTTGAGAACTGCAGGCACTAGCCATGGTCCCTGTGGGTGACAAGGCAGCAGGACCCTCTGCAAAAAGGAGGGGCACTGCTGGCTGAGGGGGTGCCCACTGCTGGCCAGTGACTCTGCCAGTCCCACTACTGCAGTCCATCCTTCCCGCCACCACCACCCCAGGCACTATAGCCAGGCTGCACGGGGACCCATCTGGACTGTCCCGACCTCATACCTCAAGACCACCCCACTACCAGCTTTCAAAGCCATCCCAGAGTGCTGCAACCCCTCTCCCAGTACCACCAGTGACCCAACAATAAGAACCTAGTGCAGGTGGTTCCTGTACAGGGCTGGACACTGAGGAACAAGTGTCAGGGCAAGAGTGATGTGGAAGGGGACATAGCAGAAAGGTATTGCTGCAGCAATACCCTGTGATAGGGGAAGCAACTGGTGAGGGCAGGCAGGAGGCAGTACACTTGAGGGGGGCAGAGGGGAGAAATGGCTGCTGGCAGCATGTGAAATACCCTGTGAAATAATCCTCTGCCCCTGCCATGTGCCTCTGCAATGGTACTGCTGCCTGGGGATGAAGTGAGTGCCCAAGGCCAGGCAGGGCCAGGGCAAACGGACGCCAGGGTGGGCAGGATGTACCAGTGGGGCTGAGATCCCCAGTGATATCCTACTGGTGACAGAAATCGGTCATGGGTGAAGCACCAGAGCACCTGCCCCAGTGGTGCCCAGGGGTGATGTGGAAGCAGCCATTCTTCTTCTAGCTGCACGGAGCCAGGCCTGGGGGGATATGCACAGCCAAGGGTCCCCAGAGTGAGTGCAACATGGGTGTCCAAAGGCACTGCTCACAGGCATGTGTCTCTGCCCCAAAGTGAGTGGGGCTGGCAGTGCTGATGCCAAGCCATGTCCTTTCCTTCAAAGTCTCCATCCATGGCATGTTGAGGCCCATGCCCCCAGCACCACGCAGTGATGCTGCTCTGGAGCTGAAGGAGGTAAAAACCACCCCAGTGGTGGCTTGCGAGGTCCATCCAGACATTGCTGTACCCACTGTGTCCTCCCTGGCATATGGTTCCGGCTATGGCAACTCCGCTCCACAGGGCAAAGGGAGGGGAAAGACCAAAAGGGTTTGGTGGCTTGACAACATGGTTGTCCCTGGGGTCTCAGCACAGCGTGTCCGTGTTGAAGGAGAGCTGAGCCTGAGCAGGGAGACAGGCATGGTTAGGGGCTGCCCACTTAGCCAGCACAGCCAGGGTGTCTGGAGCCAGAGTCTGGCATAGGTGGCAGAGCAGACACCTCTCCAAGAGAGCGCTCACCCATCCCAGACCCAGCCCTGGCTCCATTGTGTCACCTTCGTGGTGTCACAGCACCCAGTCCCAGGGCCCATGGCATGGACATGGGTGGGACCAGGAACACCCAGATCTGGTGACAACCTCTCACCCTCTCCTCCTCAAAGCTGATGAGGCCTTCATCATCAGTCTCCAGGTCCTCCTGCTCCTCCACCACGAGGGCCCGCAGCTCAGTGGGGGCGGTGCGGGGGCGCAGCAGGCTCAGCATGCGCTCCAGGGGTGACTGCAGGACACAGCTGGGGCTGGTCTCCTGCTGCTCCAGGTTGTCACTTTGCTTCTTGGCAAAATTCACAAACACCTGAGGAGGAAGAGGCAGGAGACTCAGGTATTTGCAGGCACCTCCACCCCATGCTTGCCAGGTCAGGACCCAGTGCATCCTGCTGTCCGGTGGCTGCCACCATGCTCCCTTATCTGGCTCCAACCCTTGCCCCAAAGGCAGATCCTCTCTAGCACTTTGTCACTCCCTGGGGACAAGCATCCAGCTGCCCATGCTGTCCCCAGTCTTACATTGTCCAGTGTGGTTTGGCTGACAGAGTAGTCTTCAATGCCCAGCACATCCACCACCTGCTCCATCTTGCTGAAGATCTGTGCCAGTGAGATCTGGTCTGACTTCAGCTGGTACTGGGCCTTGGTGTGGTGACGCTCCTGGAGGGTGGTCACAGAGGAGTGGTGAGGGCACTGAGTCCTCACTCCTGGACTCCCTCCCTTCACCTCATGGAGGATGAAGGCTGCTTATGCCCTGAAGTGGGGGCTGGCAGGGGACAGCATGGCCACCATGGGCAGCTCACCTTGAGAACAGCCTCAGGGAAGTTACGGTTGAAGAACCTCACCACCTCCTTGACATTGAGGCTGGACTTAGTGCGCACTGTGATCATGTAGCCATCACCAAACCTGCATAGTAACAAGGCACCCTATGAAGACCTGTCCCTTCATCTGCACACCCATGACCCTATGGAAGGGGACAATGCTCAGGCAGCCACTACTGGCCACCAGGCCAGTGGCAGGGGACTTCAGTGACCCTGTTCCCTGCCCACACAGAGGCTGCTGGGCCTCATGCAGGCTTCTGCCAGGCCCTTACCTGTTCTTCAGGTGCTGAATGCTGCCGAGACACTTGAGCCGCCCATTCACCATGATGGCCAGGCGGGTGCAGAGGGCCTCACACTCCTCCATGCTGGGATGACAAGGGAGGGTTCAGCGGGAGGCATGGGAGGACAGTGCCAGGGCTATCTATGGTGGGGGTAGGTGGAGAGCTGGGCCTCTCAGGGAATCACCCAAGTGCTGTGGCCCCACCACCAGGGATGAAAAGCAACAGAGGGTGCCCCAGGCTCCCCCTGCTACTCATGCCCCTACCAAGTGCCATCCCTGGGGTTCAGGGAGCCCTCTCCCTCCCACACAGCACCTCAGGTGCTAGGAGGCATCGTGGGCACAGAATCCCCCTGAACCTGTGAGACGTGAGCACCACGGAGCGACCAGTTTTGATGACATCCAGGATGAGGTTCCAAAGGAAGCGCCGTGCCTTAGGGTCCATCCCTGTGGTTGGCTCGTCCTGGGGGATAGACAGCATCCTCACACATGCCAGCCCTGGGAGGGACCCTGCCACTCCCTTCCTGTCCTCAGTCCAGCTCAGGCCACCATCCCACACTCCAGGAGATATGTGGTATGTGGTGAAGCAGGGGGTGAGTACCTCCCACCCGGGGTCCTTTTTCTACCCTCAGGGCGCACCAGAAAGATGAAGGCTGGGTATCCGATGAGTGCGATGGCTGTGGATAGCTTCCTCTTGTTGCCCCCACTGTAGGTGCTGGCAGGCTTGTCTGCATACTTGGTCAACTCCAGCTTCTTCAGTGCCCACTTGACCACCTGCAAGGCATGGGGGACTGCTGTAATCCTGCCAAGGCCACAGGGCTGGCAGAGCAGACAGGGGTTGGGGTCCCTGGCATGTCAGCTGCCAAGGGGACTAAAAGCCATGTGCCAATTAGGGGAGCCCCATGGCAGCTCCTGGCATAGCCATGAGCACCAGTGGGGACCTGCAAGTGCATGTGCCTGGCCCTGGCAGCCCATGTGGGCACACTGCCAGGGTGGCACTGCCATGAGAGCAGCAGCACTGGTTCAGGCTGCCACTGCTGTCCAGTGAGATGCCATCCCTGTGTGGCACAGCAACAGCCCTTGCATGCTGACAACTGCTTGCCCAGAGCCCTACCCGCTCCTCATCCTTCCAGGGGATGCCACGCAGGCGGGTGTAGAGCTCCAGGTGCTCCTGGGCCGTCAGCTCATCAAAGAGTGCATCAAACTGGGGGCAGTAGCCCAAGCTCTGCTGGACCTGCAGGAGCTCCTTCAGGATGCTGTGGGAGAGGATTGAGGATTTGTGGGAAGAAGGAATTCTTTTTGTGAGGACTGCTGCTGAGCCCCCTTTCATGTGCCTTTACACTGGATCATCTTCCCCCAGGTAAAACCCCACTGGGCAGCCTCAGCACAGGGACACTGTCTCTTGCCCCACATCCCAGGCTGATGGTCACCCTGGAGGACACAAGGCTGCAGAGTCCCACGGAGACACACAAGCTCACTCACGCTACTTTGTCCTAGGAGCCCTCCAAGCAGACCCCATCCCCAGGAAAGCAGGAAGCCCTCAGGCCCCCCTTACCTGTGTCCGTTAATGAAGGCCTCTCCACCCGTGGTGCTCTCATCCCCTGTCAGCATCTTGAATGTTGTGGTCTTGCCCGCACCATTGACGCCCAGCAGCCCAAAGCATTCCCCGGGGCGCACACCCACACACAGCCGGTCCACAGCCAAGATGCGCCCAATCTTGCGGGACTTGTACACCTGGTAGGGAAGGGGAAGGTGGACTCAGCCCACCAGGAGCCACCTGGACCCACTGCCCCACCCACATCCCTGGGCTGAGGTGGTCCCAGGAGTGTCCTTGCAGCCTGATGCAGCCTCCACCTTTGTGAGGTTCTCAATCTTTAGCATGTCATTGTCGGCATCACCACGCAGGACCCGGTGCCTCTCATTGGCTACATCAATGTCATCCTCGATGGGTTTGGTGGAGACAGGCAGGCGCCTGTGGAAGAGGGCAGAGGCAGGGGGGATTGTGGGACAAGGAGCTGCATCTCTGACAGGCCCAGGCAGTTCCCACTCAACACTGCCAGAAGGGCAGCCTGAAGCTCAAGTGTCCCAATGGTCAGTCTTTACCCCTAGGCCAGCCCCAACATCCCTGCCCCGGGCCACACTTACTGGGGCTTTCGGAAGAAGTTGTACTGGCACATAATGGTGATGAAGAAGCCAACAAAGCCTTCAATTGTCATGGCAACAAGCCCCCGTGTCACAATGTCCCATTCGAAGGGTGATTTCATTTTATCAAACTGCCCTGAATAGGAGGAAGAGGAGAGAGGAGCTGGGGACATCTTCCCATGGGGACAGCTTGGTTGTACCTCTTGAGTTGACCCATGACAATGACACTGCTCCCATGCTCGTCCACCACAGCTGCCTGGGCTGGTTGCAACACAATCCCCTCAGAGCATGGGTGCTGTGGAAATCATCTGGCAAGTTTTCAACCTCAGTAGGATCAATTAACCCAGCTGAGAGTGGAATCAGAGGGACTTGTCAAATCCTGACCAAAAACTGTCCCTCATGATGCCAGCAGCACTTGGGTTATGTACAGAAGCTGCTCAAAAAGCAGACAGCAGGGGAGCTTCTGAGGTCAGGATGACATTGTTTAAGTGGCAAAAGGTTTGTGTTGGTTGGGTAGTGCAGCCCCCAAGAAAACCTGCCTGGAAGGAGAGTCCCTGCAGCCCCCATCCCTCCTGTCACACCACAGACCCACCACGACCCACCAGAGCTACACCATGCCTGCACTAAGATCCACCACAGCCTCACCATGGCCCAACACAGGCAGTGTGCAGCAGAAACAGAACGACACACCTCTGTCAGGTGCCCTGTCAGAGCTCACACTCTCT
>VZUA01408605.1:0-13679 GCA_013401035.1 Horornis vulcanius
AAATCTGTATCTCCTGTGGCATGCTGAATTACAGCAAGGGGATATTTAATGTTCCCATTTCTCCAGCATATATCTGGGAAAGATTGACTAGAAGAAAAATACAGTCAGGAACAGCCCACGTACTTGCTGAATGCTCTCTCATGCCATGCACCCACTCGCACGCCGCTGCCACTGGCAGCAATCCAGCCTGGAGGAGGGTGATCGCCCCAGAGTCACTCTATGGCCACCCTGCTGCGCTGAGCAGGGCTGGGGGCTCTGGCCCGGGGGCTCTGGCCCGGGGGCTCTGGGCCAGGGGACACGGCAGAAGCGTCTCAGCTGCTGGCCATCCTGGTCTGCACATGGCTGCTGTCAGTGCCAGGAGCTACAAGCGCCGGGAGGCCTGTTACCCGCCAATTACACTCTGGGTTTATTGTTCGACCGTGTGCCTGGTTTACGATATGAAAAGCTTTCGACAGTTAAATGGTACTAATATTAACCTCTCCCTCATGGGCTCTAACAGTCTCCACCATTAAAAGTGTGATTAACAAATTAAGTCATCTGGAAGGGATTGGCATGTGGTGTTAAACAATGGTATAATGAATTTTTTAATGAAATCTGAACCCCTGGCTGCATGGAGAGAGGAAGCCCTGTTGCTCTTGCATGATGGCTGTGGCAGCAGCTAAATGCAGTGGGAGGACTGAACACTGGTATGGTGCTGCATGCAGGTTCCTAGGGTGAGAAGGAGGCAGATCAGGACTGAGCACTGAGGCTGGCAAGGCAGACAGGCTTCCTGGGCCTGCCTGAGGCTCAGGTTTCTCATGGTCCTCACTGAGCCAAGGGCCCTCCTCTGCTGCAGGGGCACAAGCTGGTTGCTGCTCAGCTTTGTGGCTCTATATAGTGCTTGTAACAGTCCGAGTGGCTTGGAAAAATGGCTATTGAGGAGACTGCAGGGCAGTGATGGAGAATCTGCTCTTGTCTGGGGTGGACACCTGGATCCTGTGGGCACGTGCCTGTGGGTACATGCATGGCAAGCACTGCGACCTCCAGTGTGGGGCCAGCCTGGAGTGAGGCTCTCTGCAACTCCTCTAACCTGCTGTTGCTAACCACTCAGCGCACTATACATGGCAATTCCATTCTGATGCAAAAAAGCTTTAAAGTACATATACCTGCTGGCAGGTGGCTCTAAAAAGCTGTTATTTGCTTCTGAAAAGCGACAGCTTATTTGGGAAAAGTAGGGGCTGGGGCTGGTGGTGCCCTCCCAATATCCCCTTCTCCTTCTTCTTTCCCCTCTTCCTTTGCTCTCATTTCCTGACCTGTTCATGATCTGTGGTGGGGCTCAGAAGCTGAACCACCATGAGGAGCAACCCCACCTCATGCCTCTCCAGCTCTCCCCAGCTCTGGCTCTACAGTGTCCCAGGTATTGCCAGCATGGGGAGGATGATGCTGTGTGTGGCTGTGGAAAACACGCACTGCCAAACCAAGCTTTCTGATTGAGGAAAAGAAACTGACAGCTTCTCTTCACTGCTGGAAACAGACCTGGGATCTGTCAAGTTGAGGTGGCAGACCCTCTGCACAGGGGCTGTGCTGGCCAGTGAGGCAGGGCTGGGGGTCTGAGGCCAAGGCTGATGGAGAAGAAGCTGTGTGCCTGGGACAGCACACACAGGCTGGCCATGGCAGCACTTCCTGCCTGCTTCCCCTGTCCTGGCAGAGCGAGCGAGGGATGGAGGGCACAGCCCCTGCAGTGGGGCTGCTGTGTTCCAAGAGCTGATGCTGCTGGACACAATAGAGAGCCAGAGGGTCCTCCAGCCTTGAAGGAGTCACTGTTTGAGTGCTGGCAGAGCCATGTGCTGCGCTTCAATGAAGGCACCAAGAATATTCATATTGTGATTTATTCTGTTCTGTTTCTCCATTGATTTTAATTAAGTTCATTCTCTCCTGCCAAGCCTGGGGAACACAAGCAAAAATTGAAAATGCTGAAAGTCAACTTGCTTTGCACTTGAGTCTTCTCAGCCTTCTAGAGAACAGAGGGAAGGGGGCCTGCACCACCACAAGGGCATTTCCAGTGCTTTGCTGGTCCCCAAATAATAAACATAAAATTAAAATCCTGTTAGGAGAGTCACAAAAGCTATTACAGTTCAGCAGCTGATATTGACTGTGATCAAATCTTTCATGTGATTCACAGCATTCTGGGCTGCTCACATTCACACCTTGATCATGTTAGCTCTGGCTTGATGGGGTTTTTTCTCCCACACTGAAACAAAGCAAAAAGAATGACAAAAGAATCCAATCTAATCCTGCTGTATCAGTTTGTGTCATACTTTTGCCAGGAGCAACAGTGTCTGGTGCTGCTGTGGGGCCTCTAAAGAGAGGGTCCTCCTGGGAACAGGTGCCTACTCTGGCAGTAGATGTGCCATCCCTGTCTACACAGCACTGGGGCTGCTGGCCTGGAAAACCCTACGAGGGTGTCATAGCCTACATTGTGTCCATCACTTAGGGCATACGGGTGATGATGCTGCTCTCCAAAGGAGTGGCAAGGATGCTCTGTAGGGCCCCTTTCATGGAGTAATGGGTGACGTTGTACTTCTGCAACCTACAACTTTTAAATAATCTTTACATGTCTCTTGAATATTACCGAAAATGAATATTACAGAAAGTTAAAATTACAGAAAACGGCGAACAAAAGCGGTCCCCAAAAGTTACAATTCTTAAATCAGAAACTTAAATTGGTTATCTATCTTCATGATATTTCTTAAAAGTTAGGCTCATTCTTCATATCAGATAGGGTGATAAAAGGGTAAGGGTACCTCTTATTCAATTCTAATTTTAGGTAATATGGCAATCAAATTAGACATGAAGAACTAGGAGACCTCAGCAAAAATTTTGAAGGGATATAAACCAGGACAATTTACTGTTTGCCAACCTGTGCGCTCCTCTAGTCATCGGCAGTCATGGTGACTTGGTTTCTGATAGATGTCTGGAAATACCTGCACTAATCTCTTTAGAAAGTTTAGTGACCTTGGGTCATTCACTTTTTGAAATATTTTAACTACTAGGGAATAAAAATGGCAAGATTGTTGCAATAACACTCCAGGTCACATCCATCTCCCTTTGGCTAAGGGTCTGTATTCTCTGAAAGCAGCCCCCTCCAGCAGGAGGTGAGCCCAGCTGGCTGAACCTGCTGTCCACTTTGCCCACCTGGCAACTGGTGAAATGCCAGCCAGGATGTTGTGTGCCATGGATCTGGCCACTGGCTGGTGGGTGTCAGCTGCCCTGAGGGGACAGAAACTCACCACACTCCATGCTCTCACCACTGAATCCACTGGCTATTTCAGGAGAGCAGGAATTTAATTGTTCTTAAGGACAGGGTAAAATACACAAGGAAAGAAGCCCACAGAAACAGGTCAGGAATGGAGCCATGGTCAGGATGACAGGTGATAGGGTACAGGGCAAGGGGCTGTCCTTCCCTGCCTGTGTGTCACCCATGGTCAGAGCCAGCCCTGTGGGCTGGGGCACCTGGGTTCAGCACTGCAGAAATTAGGCAAAACTGCTTGAGAAAAGCTGCCTGGGGCAGCTGCAGTGACAGAGCTTGGGAACACCAGAGGAGGAACACTCAGAAGAGCTGTGAGGTACTGCAGACAGCTCTGGCAGTCTCTAGACCGGTGAGATGGACCCAGGCTCCCTGGGATAGCAGATGCAGGCAAAGAGGAGAGGCTGGGTGACAGCCTGATCCTTGCCATGTGTGAGCTTGGCACTGGCAAGAGTGAAGTGTAGGCTGAAGACTGCTTCCATTTCCTCCTTGATGTGGTTTCCCAGAGTGCCTGCCATGGGGTTTGGCACAGGGAGCAGGGACAAGGCATGAGAATGAGGGGCATCATCAGGCAGGGCTGGTGGGCACAATTTGAGCTGGCTCAAGGCACAGCAGTGAGACAGTGCTGATAGTCCCAGCCAGGAGTTTTGGTGGGGACTCTAGTATTAGTGGAGACACACTGGTGACAACAGGACAGGTGGCACACTCCCCACTTAGGTGACAGTGTCCTGTGTGACTCTGTTTTATTAGATAAAACATCGACTTTGGCATAAATATCAGCTGGTTCTGAGCTGGTGTTACTGCAACAAGCTTATGAATGACAGGAATTCTCCATTAGGCACAGTTCTGGAGTCCTCTGGCTGGCTCTTGCACAATGTCTAGAATAAGTATTGCAGTTTGGGGCCCAGCCTTTGGATTAAATGATGAAAATCAATTAATTAATCCTTTCCTAATTGCAGCCTTGTATCATGCATCATTTACAGGATTCTGAGGGTATAATGGCATAGCCTCAAGAAAGTCACCCCTCAGAGGGAAGGAGGGGGGTGATCCGGCTCCTCCCAGCTTCAGACTCTGCCCTCAGAGTCCTGTCCCTCATCACCCCGAGCCAACACTGTTCTTCTGCTGGTCCCCCATGTAGGTGTCAGGACTTGTAGGTACTGCTCTGGATGTGGAGGCTTGGTCTGTCTGACTCCCCCAGACCGTGGGATTCTGCATCAGAAAGTGCAGGTTGGGGCCACTTCCATTCCCTCAGGGCAACAGTGTCACAAGTGTCCCAGCCCCTGCGTGGGACCAGGAGGGCCAGGCTAGGGGTCTGTGCAGAGCTGTGTTGCAATGAGGCAAGGAAGTTTCTGAGCCTCCTTGCTCTTTCAGTGCAGTCCAGGAGCCTGTTTGCTTTGCAGCAGCTCCTTTGCTGACTGCTAAGCTCTACTGGTCTCAGAGGTGGCTGCTGAGGGGACAGTCAGTGCCCCTCTAACCAAGGGGGCTAATGGGAACTTCTTAGATTTGCCAGGAAAGGAAACATGTGCCAAGGTTTGTGGTATTTGATCAGTTCCTCTCTGTGGTGATGGTCTGCTGGAGGAATGACCCTCATGCTGCGTTTCATGTTTGCATTGGCCTAAGGCTGCTCTTCCAAACCAGGGCAAAGCCCAGCCAGTGTGGCTCACAGCAGCGTGCTGTGGTCCTGTTGATGTCATTGTCTGGTGCTGGTGTCTCTGGTACTGTTGTCACTGATGAAGTGGCCCGAGAAGCAGGGCATCCCTGGACCATGGTAGTCCAACCAAAGTCTGAGTGCTTTTGAGAAGAACTGAATGCTGTGTGTGGTGCTTGACACCTTGCTGGCCATGGGCCCAGCGATGGGACCCACCACACCAGGGCACAGTGGCCACATCAGTGCCTGCAGCACTGAGCTCACCCTGCCGTCATGGCAAATCGTTATTTATGCTTTCAGACCCTGCTAACTCACAGATAATTAATGTCAGGAATCTGCCATGGTGCCGTGGCTAATAGCTCAGCAAAAGGAGACACATTGGTCAATTAGCAGCTATTCGATCTGACAGTAGCAGCAAAGGGCAGATCTGGCTGCCAGCCCCTCTGTCCCCCTTCCTCCCTCCCTCTCCTCCTGTCAGGGCTCCAGGCAGGCAGATGTGGAGACCTTTGGAGGATGGAAAGGACCCACAGATACAGCCTTTGCTCTGTTCTTGCTGCTTCATTGAGGTTGGCATGGGCACCAAATGCCTGGCTTGATGCAGAGGTATGTGCTGCCATCCTAGCCATTGCCTCGTCACCCAGACATGGGGACAGGGTAGAACAACAGAGAATCCGCTGCAGTCACGGGCCCCCTTTACTGGGAGATAAGCTGTTTTCCTCTGGAGAAGCCCATGTTATGAATTTTGCAATATTGTTAAAGTATTAAATTAGAAAGAGACCTCAGAGCAACAGAGAAATAATATCTGCATATGTGGGGCCTCCAACTCTAGGCACAGCAATATTAGAGGATTTGTGAAGTTTAATGCTATTCTTTCATCTAAGGGCTGAGGCCATAAAAGGAGACACCATGATCTACCTGAAAATAAAAATGTATAGAGGATGAGGCTAGATCTGTTCTATCCCCTCTGAGGGGATTGTCAGTGACCCAACCTGCTGTTTGCTGTCACAGCTGTTTCACTTTCCCCAGCACAGCATCCAGCAGCTCTGCATGGAGTAGGGCTGGAGAGATGCCCATTTATTTTCAGCACCTGTGCTACCATTGCTGGTCAGGGTGATCTGGGATCCAGCTCCCTGTGCTGGGCCAGCTGTGAGCAGAGCAGACTTTTGAGACCTCTCAGGGGCTTCTCTCTCTGCAGGCCACTCTGTCCTTGGAAATGCTAGGTGCTTCCAGGGCTGTGCCACTTTCCTCTGCTGCTCTCTGAGGGACGTTGGTGTCAGGATCTGGGATTAGTTTTGCTTTTCTATAGCAAGAGACTCTGATTTCACTCAGTCTCCTTCAGAAAACTGATGCTTTAATAATCAGTCTTGTCCAATGAGGGCTATTCCTAGAACAATGTTTAATTAAGCACTCTGGCTCTCTCTCTGTGATGCACCACTGGTCTGCACAGGTGCACTTACCTTAATCAGCTCTTTTGAAATCAGCTGGAACTGAAATTAGAATGAACTGTAAAATTTATAGGCTGTTTCCCTCCTCTGCAATTAGCACTGTAAGTGTGTGATGAGAGACCTCAGGCCAGGGGAAGGAGCCGTGGTGTTTTTAACTTGTACCTGTCTTGCTCTGCAGTCTGGTGCAGCATCATCCCCCTAGATGGAGCTCTGCAAAAACATTTGGAAGCCAGGAAACAACTCTCCCGTTGCCCTGCAGTCCCCTTGAACTAGTCATTACGAAAATCTTGATCCTTGTGCTGGGGTGGGCAGAGGCCAATCCCACGGTCTGCAGGCAGGAATGGGATGGGGCAGCCTCGGTGCAGTGAGACTCCGGAGTGGCCACCCCATGGATGATGGCTGAGCAGCTTCAGCAGACAGAGTCTGGTGCTGGCAACTGCCGGGCTGGGCTGTGCTCTGCCAGCAGAGCAGCCCTGTGGCCAGTGCTGCTCCCTCTGCTCTGGCTCTGGGGGACTCTGGGCCACTCCTGAGTTCCAGGGATGTTTCCCTGAAATCCCCAGGGCTGCCTTTTCCCTCCTCTGGGCCTGCAGAAGGAGCAGGAGGATTAGCATTTGCTTTGTACAGGGTGAGCTCCTTGGCACCAGAACCCCCCCTTGTTATTTCTGTGAGTTCCCCTGGCACACCAGGCTCTGGCATCGGATGGCTTTGCTCCTGGCAGAGTGGGATGATGGTATCAGAGGAATACTTGTTTGCTGGGTGTGGTCCTGCCTTTGTGCCTGAGCAGTTTTGACTTCACTTTACTCTGACCTCCTGCCCTCAGCCCACAGCTCTGCCAATCCCTCACCTTCTCCAGGGCTCTGTGAAGGCTTAGTCTGTACCTCTGGCTAATGGATGGAATGGAATTTGAGCTCAGGTACAAAATCTGGCATTTTGCAGGTCCCAGACCAGAGGAGGTGACTGTGCTTATCCAACCTGACCTATTGCCAAAGACATGCCAGAGCTGGAGAGGTGAGAGGAAGCAGCTGCCCAGAAGGATCCATCCTGATGATCCTTCTGTTATCAGCCAGAAAATCTTAGACTATGAAGTCAGAAAAAATTGTAAATTACTGGAAAGAAAGTCTACCTGTGTCATTGCGTGAAAAGGAGAAGAAGAGAGATCAAACCCACAGCGACAGCACAGTTGATAAGCCTGTGGAGGAATGAAGGAGAGAAGCCAGAGGGGTGGGAGTACAGGTGGGGGCATGGGACTGAGGCAAAGGAGAGCATGTGTGATGTCACCATGGTCACTGCTGGCCCTGCAGACAATGAGACTCTGCCAAAGGCCTGCACAATGTTGCAGACTGTTTGGCATTAATGCATCCAGACAGGAGGTTGAGGACAGGGCTGGAAGCAGGAATGATGATGTGGGAAGGAGGGGTGTGCCTGAGATTCTTCCCAGAGCTCCCCAGTACTGGTTTTCCCTGGAAATGATGAATGGTAAGAGAACAGAGACCACAACAGGGAAGGTGCTCTGGGGTGCAGGAGAAGGAGTAGCTCGGCTCTTCTTACACCAGTGTGGAAGTAGATTAAACAAGTTGTGCCTTTCTCTTTTGTTGCCTCTTGGGACATTTTGGGTAACCACTCTGGAGACCACTCATATGAATCTCCATCCAGCAGAGCTGCATGAAACTTCCTTGGCATCACTTACACCACACAAGGACTGGTGCAACCAACTTCTGTTTTCATGACTATTGCACTGGAGCTGGTGGAGATTTTCCTCCTGAAGTACTCAGTACTTGAGCTCCAGAAAGTGTCCAGTGTCTGATTGGGAGTGCTTGGAACAGGAGGGCAGCTGCCTTTCTTATGTGGTACAAGTGGTATGGCACATGTTGCTGAGCTAGCTCATGTCCCAAGTTGCTGGATGGTCTTTCCATGATATCCATGGCCCATGCCAGTATGATTATTCCTTTGGTTTCACAAGCACTAAATTAATTCACAAATTTTATATACATAAAAAAAGACATACTGTCATAAAAACAGCTAGCTGAGTATTCCCTGATGCAAATGAAGTGCTGCTGTGCCTCAGAAGGTCTGGTTCTGGATCATTTCTCTATTAAATATTTGGTGAAGTCTGACTGAAGCCCTGGTGTCCTCACTGCTCGGCCCTTTCCACACCCTGGATGCCATCCTCTTCCTGAACTTAGGAAGGCAAAACATCCCATGCAAGCAGGTTTTCACTGTCCACTGGGATCTGGGCTGCAAGTCTGCAGGGCAGAGCTCCCATCAGCATCATTGTGTCCTTGAGGTCTGTCCTGTGATGATGCTACTCATGAAGAGCATGCATCTCCTGCACTGGGCTCAGGGACTCAGAGTGCTTATGAATCCAAGGAATATGTGGTGCATTCTGCTGGCTTGACAGATAGTCAGAAAGATGGTTGGATCATCATGGGGAAGTGGCAGGGCTCGGTACAGTGCTCAGAGGCTCTCCCTCTGGGGAGGGCTGGAGTTAATGTGTTTGACTTGTACAGCAGGAGCAAAATGTTTTGCTGCCCCAGAGCATCACTGGAGGAGTGAGGGCCAGGGAGCTGGGTCTACCCTGTTTAACAGGCGGGAGCAGGAACATGACTATCACTCCAGACAGCTGCTCCTACTGCTGCTGTGCCTTGCAGCACTCAACTGGTCCCTTTCCTGCCACCCTTGCCATGAGCTGCAGGTCAGCTTGATCTCCCTGACTTGGGTGCTGTGCTCTGAATGGGGCATGTGTCATGCTTATCCCTGACCATTCCCACTGCCATTCAGCAGAGGCTCTTCTTCAGCCTGAGCTGACAGCAGGGATTGTGCACAGTCCAGACACACATGACCCAGCACTCCCAGCACTCCCTCATGGAATTTTGATGGGCACATAACACAGTTCAAGGCTTACTATTCTCCTAAAAAGAAGGAAGCTTTGAAAGATCCCCCCAAACCAAATTCCAACTGCAGAAGAGCTAGCTCTTGTCAGTGTTAGTGCTCCAGAGCAGCTGCTGGCAAGGGCAGATGGGACAGAGTTTGCAAGTTCAGCTCTTGGCCTTTTTGGGGCACCTTGGCTGCTGTGCCAGGAGGAGGAATGTTATAGCTGAGCCTGGAACATTTGCAGCGGCATTTCTCTTAGCAGGTTTATGATCTTTTCTGTCTCAGCTGGGAAGCCAGCAGGACTGAATAAATCTCCAGGCCAACAAAAGCCTAGGATGTTTTCACAATTGCCAGGATTTTATTAATTTACAAGTACATTATTGCATTTCTTCCTTCCTAACAGCAGCTTCCGCTTAGATGGGAAATCCTTTAGTGTATTTGGGTCACAAAGCCAGTAAAACTCTGCAAAGAGTCACTGCCAAATATTTGTGCTATTAATGCTGGTAACCTGCAGATGTGAAAATGTGAATTTGGTGCTTTCTTTTGTCAGGTATTGCAGTTCTTTGCAGAAGGAAGACACTGCCAGTCATTTCCATGCCATGGGAGGCCCTGGCTCTGGGAGCAGAGCTGACTGTGTCACCTGGCTCTTGCACAGCCTGCAAGTTCCACCAGCACTTGGTGCAAACACAGGCTCTTCCTCCATCACACCTTCTTTAATTTCTTGGTATTTGTGACACAAATACATACTGCACCTTCTTTGAAAGGACACAGTTGGCATCATCAGAACCTGAAAAAGCTGGTCTATTACTATGATACTTCTCACTGCTTCTGGAGTGAAATACCTCTATTTTTACCTATGTTTTGGGACCTGTCAACCCCTCCCATAACAACAGTTAAATGAGCTGTAGAGACCAAAGCGTCAGGGCAGGAGTGTTTTTGGCTGGCAGGTGGTGTGGGGGGTGCTGTCAGGATTGCAGCTGTAGCCTGGGCAGGTATGCTTCTGCCTCAAGGAGGGGAGAAGGGCCATGACCTGAGCTGTACCTCAGTGGCAGGCAGCACATAAAGGAGTGCCTGCAGGAACCTGTGGTGACAGTGGCTCCATCTGACTCAGGAGAAGCTTCACCACCCACATTTTCATACCCACCTTGGCAGGTTGCTGTGCCCTGTAGAGGCAATGGTCCAAGCATGCCCTTCACTGGCAGCTTTATGCAACCCCTCAATTGAGCTACTTTCTATTGCCCACTGAGTCAAGGTGGGCATCAAATTGAGCTTGTGCCTGTTACCATTTGGGGCCCCTCTGCCGTGACAGGTATCTCTTCTCTGCAGTCCAAATGCCACTTGGCCATGGTTTCTGTGCCAGCTGTGCTTTTTGTTGCACATCTGCGGGAGAGCATGGGGCAGCAGGTGCAGCTTGACAGCTGCGTGCAGAACTGAGGGCCCAAGGATGCTTTTTCAGCTGTTTTCTGTCCCTTAAGAGCTGCAGTCCCAGATGGATCTTTTTGTCTTTATGAGATGGACCATGAAGGAGGAAAATACATGGGCACAACGTGACACCTGTCCTGTAGTACGTCTTCTCCTCGGGGACAGGCTGATGAGGCAGATGCCACCCTGGAATGCTGTGGGAATCTGGGATTGGGATCTGGTCCAGCAGAGGAGTGTGGCCATGAGGCTTCTCATAGTCCATTCCTCCCTCTCAAGCCTCCCAAAGCTGGTGGGTTTGTGTGACAGGCAGGGCTCCTCCCCACCAGGTAACAACAGCTGGGAAATATCTTCAAGTGATTAAAAAATTTAAACAGGTTATTATTTCGAAAAAGAGAAAAAGAGAATTAAAATGGCTTCTGTGGGTACATTTTAAATACAATTCATAATTTATCAGAGAATTTTTGTTGAACAATAAGAAATTAGGAGGCTTGAAACTCTCCAAATTTTTATCTGGTGGGGAAAATGTTTAAATTATTTTTTCTCCTTCCTGTGAATGGTGTTAGAGGAGCAGCAGCACCAGCCAGCCCCAGGCCTGCACACATTGCCCTGTGGCTCAGGAGCTGGGTCAGGGGCTGGCAGAGGTGTGGAGCCTGATCAGATTGGGTTCTGCTGGGCAGGGTCCACTTGGGAATTGGCTCAACAGGCCCCACATGTCCTGTGAGGGCTCCAGAGACAGGCGACCTCAACGCATCTGTGTGCCACTGAGGACCTCCAGTCCCAGTGCCCTGGCACAGGGCTGGCTTTGAAGTGGGGGACTGGGCCAGAAGGTCAGGGAGGAGGGTGGCTTTGGGCAGGCTGAGTGCCAACAACAGAAGCTCAACCCCGGGATGTAACTAAACCCTAGGGTACCTGGCAAAGCTGGAAATGAAATAGTAACAGCTGGAGTTCATTGTCCACCCCATGAAAACCTGTGTCCCACCCATGCAGGAAGGGGTGAGCAATATGAGCTGCTCTGAAAAATCCTTCATCATCTGTGGAAATGAGCTTGGTTTTACAGAAAAAAACCCCAAAACCCAACAGTGAATTGAAAATAAATAGCATTATTAACAGAAAGGGAGTCCCTAATTAACCAGATATAGTCCATTACTGTAGCCTTCAATTCATTAAATTGCATAATTACATAAAAACACTGTTGATGTGCTATTCAGTATATCTGGTATTGTCTTCCTAATAATTAGCTCCATAATTGTCACTTTGACAGGGTAATTAAAAATGTTTAAAGATGTTGTGTCAGCCTGTTCTCCTTTGCTGAGCTCAGTTGGATGTCTCTGGAAGATGATTTCCTACCCGACTCAGTCATGGTTTTGTACTTGATTTATGCCAATGTGTTACAGGAATGACCAGGCTCGTGGATTATTTTGATGTTCCAGTTAGGCTGGTTTTTAAGAGTAGGAGAAAAATAACTTCAGATGTAATTTCCATTTACTTTTAGGAAATCTGCGATACCATCCCCTGGTTCATGCTACTGGTGATGTGACTTTCAGTTTTATGGGCAGAGTGTTGTGAAATCTCACATTTGTAGCCCTAAATCTCAGTTCTGTTTGGTGGGTAAAAACTTTAATTCAACATCCATTTTTTATGAAGGGATGGAAAAATGCAGGAAACCAAGGCTGTAGCTGTGAGGTGTGTGGCTGGGTGTGGAACAGGCAGTTTTGCCAGTGCAGGTGGCTGTGCCTGGCTGTGACAAGGCTTCCTTTGCACTGGGCTAGGGCACTGAGGTAACACAGGTGGTGAAATGCTGCAGAGAAGCACAGGACTCATGGGTCTGTGTGCCAGTAGAGGAGAGCAGGTGACATGATGCCCTGGGTGCGGTGGTGGGGAGCAGGACAGGAGCCTGGAACTGATAAACTAGCTGTGGGGACAGCCCATGAACAGTGCAAATATCATGCCAGAAACAGAGCCTGGTGCTGGGAATGTGTAGTTATGGAGATGCTTTCTGGAGTCTTTCATGGCAGGCACTCTGCCTTCTGTGTTTAACGGCAGTGATTGCCACTTTGTATGGTCAAAACCCTGACTGGTTTTCCTTTTCAACAAAATAAACTCTAATATTCACTGCTGAGAAGTGATAAATTAATCTATCCTCACACTCAGGAGCTTTGCCAGCTAGATTTTGGCTGGATGAGAGTCTGTTTGTGAAAGCTTTTAAGGATTTTTGAAAATAACATGTTTTGAATCGTTAAATGAATGAAGTGATCTGGTCTTCTGGAATAAACAGTAATCACATGGAAGTGAAGTTTGAACTTCTTTCTTGGCAAAAAAAAAAAAAAATTCTGACACTTTTCTTTCTTATTTTTACATTTGTATTTGTATTTATTTTTGTTATTGGACTGTGTCTTATACCACATATTCTCTGCCCCAGCAGGCTCTGTGGAGACCATACACATACCCCAGTGCCTACAGCACTTGGCCAAGGGAGTCTCCTCACAGCTGTGCATGTGTCTCCATGTCCAGATGGCCCCATTCCATCACCCTCCAGCCGTAGTTTGGATTCAGTGTTCATAATTGCTTCACTAACAGAGAAACTTTACAATCTGTTGCAGGCCATTATATGCAAACCCATGCCCAAATAATTGACCCCCTGCCATCCAAATTGCAGAAGTGCTTGAGAGATCTGTAATCTTACAGAAAAGGTTTGCATTCAAAGTATTTCAGACCTATATGAAAATATAATTGACAGTGAGATAACAAGGGGTAATTTTGTAGTGGCTCTGTCAGTAGGTGATCACACACCCATCCCTGTGCTCTGGATGTTCTGCAGCTGGCAGCAGGGTCCCTGCCGTGCTGTCTGGAGCTGAACTGATGCCATTGACTCCTCTGATCTTCCTCAGCTGGCAGCCCCATCTCGCCCCTCAGCCTTTCGCCACGCAGCTGGCAGAGCATCGAATGCTGGGGCTTGAGAAGCGCCAGCAGCTCGGCCAGGCTTGGCTGGGCCAGGCTTGGCTGGGCC
>VZUA01408606.1:0-13876 GCA_013401035.1 Horornis vulcanius
TTTTTTTTTTTTTAAGTGCTCCTCACCTTAGGATAGCAGTATCTGCTGACTTAACCAGACCATACATTACTAACCACTCCTTGTAGTATATAACTTGTTAGAAGACCTAATTTTTTTTTTAGTGAATAGGGTCTAGAAATGAAGCAACTCTCAAACAGCAACAAGGTCTTTTACTCAGCTTTCTAACTTTCCTTAAAGTCAACTGTTGTTTTTTGTTTTGTTTTTTATTAAAAGCAACTATGACAAATGATGTGAAGAAGAAAGCAAATGGCAAGTGGTAAATTTGTTTGCAGGAGGTTGCAGGTTGAAGGAGCAGAACAGGATTCAGTGTGAACATGTAGAAGGTGTTACACAGAGGAAAATGGTTCTGCCTTTGCATGTGAGGTGTTCAGTTCTGAGCTGCCCCCTGTAACAACAGGAATCAATCTCTAAGCTGTAATAAGACGTAACATGGCAGCATTTGGAATTATAGTCCAAAAAGCAGAGCATTAGGAATAGAAAAACATGTAATTCTGCTGATGTAGTAAGCTATGGTTTGAATCCTGCATGTAATTCTGGTCTGGTTGTCTGGAGAGGTGTGTGGTAGAGCCAGAAAAACCCAAAGGAGGAATGTTTAAAGGTGCCCAAAGGCAACAACATCAGACCTGAGAGAAAATCTTCAGCCTGAAGGAGATGTGGCTGAGGTAGAATGAGGTAAGGGCTTATAAAAATCACAGTAGCAGAGAAAGCACCTACAGGTACTGATTGTTTGGGATTTGCCTTGTAGGGACTGAGGATCATCAAATGAAATCAGGAGATGTCCTGTCCAGAGCCAGTCAGAGCCCATTCTTTGTTCTGCAAGGTGCTCTGAGCTCCTGGTACTGCGGCAGCAGGATTTTGTTTGTGTGAGGTTAGTTTGCAATACTTCAGACAGCAACTGGACAAAATAAGGCCTGTCAGGAAGTTTAATTGCAGCAACACAAGTTCTGGCTCAGAAAAACCTCAAGCTACAACATGTTGGAGGCTTGGAAAGTATTCTGGAATAATATGATTACCCTTTTCCCAGGCAGGATGCTGGGCTGTAAGTGACCTAGGATGGTGGTGGTTGTGTGAAGAATCCCAGTTGTCAGCTTTGGACATTCTTAATTGTTTTGCTAAATCTGAGGGGCAGGTCTTGTTTTTCCTATCATACTTCCTTTAAATGTTCTATAGTTTTGATGTTAACAGTCAAAAAGTTCTGTACTCCCTAAAAGGTAATCCACAACTTTGCTGTAGATGTAAGGCATCTTTAGTAGCAGACAGATAAAATGTGTATCTTAGCTGCATAAAATTCCATCAAGTTTAATACATTGGCTAGTCTTACCTCTCCTGAAGTAATTTTAAAAAAAATATTGTTTCTTCTACTATTCTGTCTTAATAGATGCGATCTACTGAATAACATAGTAAATTATATAAACATTTTCAACTCAGCTCCACTTAACTTATTCACAGTTTTGTCTATTTGCTTGCTGTTACCTTTCTTTGTAATAAATCTGATTTTATTTCTACATCAGCAAGTCAAACAGTGACCTTTTTGTAGCTTTAAATACTTTTAGGAGCACTGAGCCTGAAAAGTCTTACAGTGGCTTCATTTCCTTCAGAGCTGTATTAATTCTGCCATAACCCAGAAAGGATTTTCCAAAGACATTATTTCAGTGAGCACATTCTTGACTTAATTACTGAATTCAGATACATGAGGGCCAAACACTGCAGTTACGTTTGGAAAAGCAAACGTGGTGCCACAGCCTGAAACTGCAGAGCTGTCGGCAGCACTGAGCACGGAATTCTCCCTCTGGAGAGGCTGGGCTTGGAATTCTCCCTCTGGAGAGGCTGTGGCTCGAGTTACCCTGGACACTGAGCAGCTGCTGGGCCGGCGCTGGTGAATGGAGCCCCTTGTCTGCTTGGTGGAGCCAGTGACAAGTGTCTGGCTTTGGCCAACAGGAAGCGGCTCCGCAGCCAGAGTTAAGTTTAGTGCCATGGATTTGTTCCTCTGACTTCACACTGCTGTGCTTCCCCACAAAGGAAATCAGCCCAGAGGGCTGAGAAGGAGCAGGACAACTAAAACCTCCCTCAGCCAGGGCTCAGCTGGATGTCAGGGGCTTTCCACGTTAGGAGTTTTCCCTGGTTCTGAAGTTCACAACACGGCATGCAATTTTTGGGCAAGTATTCACGCTAAAGCTCGGCTTTTCTTGGAGGAAAGGAAACGCTTGTTTGTTTTCTAAGACAAATGTATTTCAAAGGAGGCAAGATCACAAGGGTATTTTAGTCAAATATTCTAAAAAGGAACCCCCTTCTTTGTTCAAGAGAAGAAAATGGCTGTGGACGATGGTTTGAACGGCATATTGGTTGCTGACAAATGAGGTTGACAGTTTTGTGATTTATTTTTAGCTGGAGAATTTTTTTTTAA
Organism: Horornis vulcanius; assembly: GCA_013401035.1. Classification (NCBI taxonomy): domain Eukaryota; kingdom Metazoa; phylum Chordata; class Aves; order Passeriformes; family Scotocercidae; genus Horornis; species Horornis vulcanius. The sequence continues at coordinate 2,426 of VZUA01408606.1, forward strand.
AACAGAAGTACTGTGTAGCCTTGGCAGTTGCTGCATATTCGGTGTGGGTGGATGGAACTGAGAAATCGCATCTGTGCTAACAAGCGTTTTGGGATTCCATTAAAAAATTAAACTCATGTACTGGAAACTGAAGCTGTACCAGCTCACCTGGGGAGCTCTGCCCTCCGAATATCCTCCACAAGGTAAGCAGTGCTGCCTGTCCAAGGCACTTGCAAAAATATTTGGGCCTCAAGATGTGGCATCAACTCAAATTTGGGCTACTAGATTGACATTTTCTTTCTGTCCTGAGATTACAAGTCAATGAGTTAATCTCTATCCTCTCCTTCCAAGTTTTCCCTCTAACTAAAAAGGCTAAAAATAAATTTCCAAAAGGCAGCTGAGAAACAGTTTAATGTGGTCATTGATCCAAGTGCTGAGTCTAAGGAGAGTACCTAAGACTGTAAGTCTTCTAATAAGATGTGATTATGTCACTGGGAAAGCAGCTTGGACATTTATATCATGTTAGCTCTAAGGTCTGATCAGTTAGTGCTTCACATCTGCAAAATAAACCTCTCTCCAGCTAGACTTTGTGAGTGTGGGTATTTCTGGCTTCTTCAGGGATCAGCTGAGCTGTGATTTCTCAAGCAGCTTTTTTGTGGAAGAGCTCTTACTTCAAGTGTTTGTGTTACACTTTGAGTAAATGAGTGCCCGTTTGATTTGCTTAGCAGTAGATAATATCTGGCTTTGATGTGGCCAGTAGTAGCAACTCCCCAGGAATTCTGTTGCAGTGAAGTGTAATCCCCATTAAGCAACTTCTCTCCCAAGGTACTGATTTAAAAAAGTGCTAAATGACTTGCTGTAAGCTGTCATATATTTGGCCATCCCACCTTTCCTGGAGCAGGACTGGGTGACCTAATCCTCCTCATCCTTCACACTGGAGAGGTTTACTGGAACTTGCCAGGACAGAGGAAGAATGTCAAACAGACTTTTGATCTGCAGTTTCCCAGTTGCCTTCAAAATCTGTGTCACTTCATAGCCCTCCTTTCCCTAAAGCTGACATTGTGGGAGTAGTTGCTGTCCACTGTGGGCAGCATTCAGAGGAAGAGAGATTGGAGCTTCAGTACTCAATGGAAGGAGGTATGTGATACAGAGCATTTACAGTTGCTGCTCCCTGCTTACTTCTAGACTCTTGCAGTTACAAAGCTGACTGGCTCTACAGGAGCAGAGCAAATCCTTGGGAATCAAGGGAACAAACACTCTGATACAGTATTCAGAATTTTGCAAAAGGGTTACATTTGTAGGTTTTTGTTCTAAGAACCTCTTTGTATTTAATTTTAATTGCATTAAAATCACTTTTTGGGAAAGGAAATGGTTTTTTCTTTATCTGTTGTGCTGTTGGGTTTTGGTTCCTCACCCAGAGGCCCATTTAGAGAAGTCAGACTTGAACTGGTCTGGTGCATCTGACTATTCCCAGAACCTGTGGCAAGATACATCTGTTGTACCTTTGAACAGCTGTTAGGTCCAGCTCTCTCGTGCTCACATGGGTTCCTCACCCTGAAGTGATTTTTAAATGCATCTAAACCCCTGCAACATTTTGCTGGCTGCATTTAACAGAAGTGCTTTCCTGACAGAGTTCTGTGACTATCTTAGAGGTGATGAGAACCAGACTATTTGGTTAACAGTATTGGACTGAACATGATCAATACTTCATCTGGTTTAAAAATCTCTCTTAAAACAGCAGAGCTACCAAATGCTTCTGTAGATGGCTCAGCATAGCCTATACTTTGATCTGTGAAGAAATTTATGCATCTTGGTTTCAAGGAATGAAGATTTTCAAATGAAGGCTTGGGAGTTTAAGCTTGATTTATTTCATACTGGATTCTGCAACAAAGAGCTACTTCACCAGATATCAGTTGAGGAATAGGGAAGCACTGCATTATGTTGGTAATGGGAGAAATGTGTCACTGACATCTGAGCAAAGAAATGGACTGAGGGACACCTCTGTTTGATTGCATTAATAACAAAGGGAGGAGATAACTGGTACCAGGGAAACAGAAGACTGGCAGTTTATCTAAAATCTTAATACAGCTAACCCCTTGTAATGTTCACATAGACAGACAGTGTCTTGAATTCTTCATATATTGATGGAACTAAATCAATTGAGATCAATTTGTCTCTCTCCTTTTACCAGTTAGAATTTAGTAACACCAAAACCCCAAACCTTGTCTTCCCTTGGATTTTTGTATCAAGCTAGTAAAGAAGCCCCTCTTCCAGGCAAACACCCAGCACTTTAACCCTTGTTTCATGTCAGCACTTCATTGTGTTGCAAAATTAATCTGTTTGCAAGAGATGAAGCAGATAGAGAACTCTTTCTCCATATATTTCTCACTCTAAAACCAAAGATGACTTATCTATGTCAGATGTATTTTGGTAATTGAAGCATGACAGTGCTGCCAGCTTGAAATATTTCCTTTTATATTATGTGAGCTGTTCATGATGCAATTTTGTCACCGACTCTGAAGTCTCCTCCCTTTCTGTCTCTCCCAGCCTGGTACCATAAATAGAAACCTACTCCTTGCCCATCCCAAGTGCTTGGCTTGGAGCTGTATTTCTTGGCTTTCCTCAGTGGGTTGTTTACAATACTTAAACCTTGCCTCACTCTGTGGGAGGCCCAAGGACTAACTATGGGTCTGTGCTTGGCTCAAGCAAACCACGTTATTAAGAGTCTGGTTGCTTGCAGGAGAGGAACACCTAGGAATGGCATTTAGTTAGTGCCTGCTTTTTACCAAAGCCATCTGTGAGCTGTCTGACCCCTTTAAACCAGTGTTTTTCACGGCCACATGGATGTCAGCAGAAAGACTAGGTGGTCCATTTAGGTAAAGGCTGCAGTCTGTTAGAGGGTAAAGGAAGTTCAGAGGTCTGCTTCAATACTACCACATTATTAGACAGCAGAAACTTGGCTTGTTCAGCACTGGTTGCTTTTCAGTGTGTAGCTTGTCTTGAGTATTTTTGGTTAGCAGGAAGCACTGAGACTTGGCTTCAGAAACAAAGCTGCTGTAGAACTTGATACTGTTCCAATCGTGTCAGCAAAATAGGAAACCCACTTGCTGCTGTGTTATCAGTTTTGTTTCCTTGTATTCATTAAGGCAGAAATCCTCCCACTAAGAAGCCAGTTAAAGATCTGGAGGTCCAGTGGTGTAATATGATGTATGTCTTGAAGGTGCAGTGGAAAATACCAATTATACCAGCCCTCATTAGGTACTTGATGGTCTACTTTCCATGAGTTGATGGCCAATGCCTGTTCTTTGATAGTCTTAAAAGCAAGCAAATAAAATGAGTCTGTCTTTGAAACAGCATAATAGGTAATTTATTGGTGTTTAAGGACCCAAGAGTGAAAATAAAGTGAGATATGCACATGCAGGGATCTTGGTGGCTTTGTATTTGAGTTGTCCCTATGTGAAAAAATACACACAAGTCTACACCCTGTGGGTTTTGTTGTAAAACATCAATATATCAGATTAAGACTATGCAATAAGTGGTATTTACCCCATAAACCTCCTTGACTCTCCCTTTCCATTGACAAACCAGTCACTTTGGCCTATGGCCAACAACACCAAGTCAATTTCAGGGCTGTATTTTCATTAACACAGTCTTTTCTTTAATTAAAAGACATTAAGAGACATTGAAATTCAGAGTATAGCAAGTTTTTTAGAAGCTCCCTGAACTATATATTACAAAGTAGCATAGTCAGCAAGATTTCCTTTTATTCAACTTCTCCCCACTGCTGGAAGAACTAGGAAAATGCTTCTAAATGGATGACTTAAGTTGTACAGGAAGGGTAACCAGTCTCAGGAAAGAGCTTTGAAAGGCACCACAGGGAATAGGGTAAAGAGCTAGGAAGAACTGCTGTGCCTGAAAGGTGGATTCTTCCCTTGAGGAAGTTGAGTGTAACAGAATTAAGATTTTATGTCATGCACTTACTGTGAAGGGCACAGGAACAGGATGCAGATGTGGTGGACGCAGCTGTCAAAGTGATGGCCTGCAGTGTAAAATAACTATCTAAGAAAATCAGTTTTAAGAGAGGTAATGCTTATTTAGAAGCCAGAAAGATGCTGGATTTTATTCTGGCTGGGTGCATTTGACAGGACCTTATGAACTGCTATGCACTCTGTGTCCTTTCTGCTGGAGAGCACCTTCAGAGGGTGCCTGGAAAGAGTGTAGGCACAAAATTACTCAGTTGCAGGAGACTTACAGCCAAAATGTTTCTCACCCATAATGCCAGTGCTGGCAACTACATGATTCCCATCAGGAGCTCTTAACACACCAGCCAGCCTTTAGCTTTGGCTATGGACTTCTGTCAGAGGCTAAAATTGATGGGGTAAGTAGGGATATGTGAAAGATACATTATTAATCCAACTTAACTTCCTGCTAATCCTTCTTTGTTCAAAATACCAATTACTCATCTGTTGTACTTTAACTAAGAAGTAAAAGTGTTATTTTAGCTAAGGTTAGTAACTGTCACAGCTGAGACTAATCTAGCCACAAATTCATACATAGCTTGCCCTTTCCTGGTACCATTTTAGGTAAGGGTGATTGTCACAAAGCTCATCCATGTCTTTCTGAAGCTATGCTGGCTTTCTCCACAAATTCTGATTATTCTTTTTGTATTAACAGATGCACTAAGCTTAGTACAAATGCCAGTGCGATTCAGAGTAATTGGAGCAAATACAAGTTGAGAAAACAGTAAACTGCAAGAAGCAAAACAAAGAGAAAAGAGATAAAGCTCAGGAGCTCTCAAGCAAAGGTATCTCAGCCTCTGACCACTGGGTAGCATACTGCAGGATTCACTGAGCTTGATCTTGGAAGAGGAACAAAGGTTTTTGTCAGAATTTCAGGAACAACAGTATTCAGGTGTCCTAAGTTAATTCTTTGCCTAGTTAGCTTTCCACAAGTGTCAGGTATTGGTTGTGGGGGAAATGACTCTTGTCAGAAGCCATATGGGAAAGGCAACTCCTCACCATCACAGCATCCCCACAGTTCTGTATACTCTTTTTCTACATTCACACCCTTACAAAACACAAACACTTGGAATAAGCCTGGTTGCTTACCTTTAGTCTAGTTTGAGTCATCATCACACAGTGCAGCTGCCCCTCTCATAGAATGGTGAAGTTCACAGATCATGGAAGTGCTGCTTTCTTGCCTCGCTGGATTGCAGTAACTCCTCTCCCCTTACAAAGGCCTAAACCACAGACTTCCCCTTCCCTGCTCCCTTTTATACCCCTCTGCAGGCCCACCACCCTCCCAGGTGAAACTGCCATCGTGAGTGCTGGCTTGTTAACCCTTCCATGGCCACCTGGCAGGAGGAGCCTGTCCTGCCTCAAGGTAGCTCTTCTAGAAAACCAGGGCTTTGAAAGAATTCACCAACAAATCTGGGGGTTTTGAGAAGTAATTTGATGGGGCCCTTGTGGCAAGCTGTCTGGGGTGTTACTAAATCAGCAAATGTGCAGCTCAGACTGGGTGCACTGTGCTGGCCTTTTTTCCTGAATTCCAAACATGTCCAAGAGGGTTCATGTGCTCAGTGTTTGTACCTCTCCGAGATGTGGATTTTCACCAATGTTGATTCCCGTAAGTGGTGCTCCAGCAGAGGTATGTGGAGTGGAAAAGTGAATCAATCTGGGCGGTCCCTTTAATGGGTGATCTATTTTGTAATTTGTGCAAAGGAATTTCTCCAAGGAAACTGTTTGCTTTCTTCCCAAACACTTTGTTACCTAACTCGTAGTGGAACAAAACTGTCTCTGTAGCTCATCTCGAAGTTGTTTCAACTTGCAGTCCAGTTCCCACATCCTCTGTGTGTTCAGCAGTCCCTGGAAAGCTCCACCCTCCCATCCAGTTAATAACCACGTTAACCCAGGGCCTGATTTTCCCAGTCTCTGCTTTGCCCGCCCGGCAGCGCTTCCTTTCCCCTTGGCCCCTGGCCTTGCAGCAGTGATTGCTGTGTGTGGAGCCTTTGTGCTCAGCCCAGGACTTGTGGTGCCAAGCAGCCTCTTTGCTCTCTGGGAAGCACAGCATGAGTGTGGGGACAGTCCTTTTCCAGTCCAGCAGCTATGGCAAGGAGGGCAGACTGCTCTGCTGCCTCGGCGAGGGCACCTCTGAGCCCGGCGTGCGCCTCACAGGTAGGATGCTTGGGGGTGTAATCCTGTCCTGTCCCTTTCCTCTCTTTTTCCAAGTGCTCCAAGGAGGATGAGGTTCTTTCAAGTCTGTCTTTGTCTTGTAGTGTGAGAGCAGTCACAGGCAGGTGTAAGACTGCCAGCTTTTATCAGGGTTTTAGGATTAGTGAAATGCTTCTTTTCTACAGGCAGTTACACGGTATTTCAGAAATAGAGACCACTCCAGCACTTAATGTGATACTGAAATGTAAAATGTAGCATATTCTATCTCCTGCTCTGAGACCAAAGAGATTTGTGATTGAAGTGTTGGCAGCAAGGGTAGGGGACAAAACACCCCTTACATGGTGGCTGCATAGGAAAGCATTCATATCCGGAGAGAAGCAAATTGTATTGTGGGAATAAAGAAAAGGAAGGAGATGGATGAAGCGTAACCTCCTTGTGTGACTGTGTATTACTTGTTCACTATGTGATGATGTAAGTTTTCCATTGCATAGGAAATGAAAGTGATAATATAAGATTTATGGGTAGCCTTGAAAAGGAGCTGATATAAAACAGAATTTCCCAGCTCATTTCCTGACTTCTGGTGTGGACAGAGCTGGCAGACTATTCAGCTGGAGGGGCACCGTTGGTGACATGCATTTGTTATCTCTGTGATGATCGTGCTTCACTTCTGTGATGGATGGTGTAGATCCCACACTGTGTGGAACAGCGTGGGCTGTTATGGAATTATAACCTGCAAGAAATACTTTTGTATCCTGGTAAAAACCCCTTCAGGTGTCGGGTAACCTTTACAGTTATTTAAACATTCAAGTCACTTTAACATGAAAGTGAAGGAAGTTAGTGAGACCTGAACTCTTAAAAGCATTTGATTTTAGGTAATGTGATTTTTAGGTAAGCACTGTAGCTAAGTGATTGAGGTTTCTCATCAAACATTAACTTCTGCTGGCTTTTTTGTACATCAAATGGGTGTTAAGAACATGTGCCAGCCTCCCAGGCCTTCCCAAGAAAGTGGTAGGAGTCCCAAATCTGCTTTGACTCCCTGCTGCCAGTCCAGCACAGCCTCACACATGTTTCCATGTGGGCAGAACTCTTGGTGCTGAGCAGGTGGCATTTCTGCTGGCCTGCAGTGGGCTCAGCTGGGCACAGGGCTTGCTGCAGCTGCTCTGGAGGGTGCATGGATAAACACTCAACTTCATGCTGTCTGTGGAGAAGAGCTTGGGTGCTCAGTGTGTGAGCTTTTCTGGCTGGAAAAAGAAACTTAAAGGATGCTTTGACTTAGAATAAATGTCCTATTTTTGTTTAAAGTCCTTTACTGGTTGGCAGATACATAATTGAAAGTTAGAAGGTTAAGACCATTAAGGTATTTTGGAGCTGAAAGGTTGGGTATTTTTTGGAACTGCCTACTTCTGTGTTTTCTCTCTAGCAGAGATGTGTAAGTCAGAGTTCTCATACAGCACATTTGACTTTGCTTAAAGCATTGAAACACTCATAACACAAGTCACTGTAGGAGCATAAAGAGTGTATTATTTAATTAAATAGTATTTTTCCTCCATAAAGAGGGCTGGATTTAGGAACTGATGTTCTTTCATGGAGCTTAGTATGCACACATCCAGTCCCAAGAAAATACAGTGGGATGTTGGCAGCCATGCTGTAACATATGTGGCTGAGCATTGGGATTTTCTATTTCCATGATAGCATCCAGTCTGATGGGTTGTAAAACTAATTGCAGTTGAGAGTTAGGAATAAGAAGTGTTTATGTAAATATTGCATCTGCAGGCAGTGCAATCAAGGAACTGACATTTTGGTGCCTTAGTCTGTGGTGTCTTCTTTTTGTGCTAGGAGAACCTTGACAGAAGGCTGCCTTTAGATTATTAAGTAATTGCAAGATGAACAGGTTATGCAAGCAGTAGAACTCTGAATAATTACCAGAAATGCAGTCAAAAGCCACTTAGCTGTGTTTAAAATGGGAACAGAACAAACCTCAACCACTTACTTTCTCATATACCTACAATACAGTTAAAAAATTACGTTATAGCCTGGAAACCCCCCTTAGTCTTCATTTCCCAGGCTTGAGCTCTGTCCTGTGACACAGATTTGGCATATTACTGTGCCTGTTACATGGCACAGGCTTCTTCCTGTTTTGTGTCTCACTGATTTCCCAGTTTTCCTGTCCTGTGCTGCATTTGAGCTCTTTGTTCCTTTTTCAAGTGCCTTACAGACCAGCTCTTGCTCATGAGTGTAAGTCTCAGGGGCCTGTGGGGAAGGAGGTAGGTGTAGCCACACATACATTTTCTGGCAGTGTCTGCTTAAAAAATCCCAAGCCTGACTTCTCAGCCCCTCAGAAATGGGCCAAACCAATGACTGTAAAGCAAAGAAAGCCTCAGATTTTTTAGAGAGAACTTTTTATGTTTAGTGCATTTAATGAAATCTCTTTGCAGTATGCATTTCTCTAAGTAAGTTCAGCTCAAGAATTCAGAAATAGATATTGGGACTTAGATCTGTGCCATCAGAGAGAAAGCATGTAACTTTACACCTTCATATGCTTTTGTTCCCTTGAGCAGCCCCCATGTATGAAACCACACCACCACTCTTTTTCTTGTCTTAATACTGAAATTTGTTCTATTACATGGTCCTGGAAAACCTTTCCATGAGTTAAAAAGCCAGTGATGGTCTTGACATAGTATTAGAATGAAGTGTTCACAGTTTTGCTTCTTACTAGAGTTCTTCCTAACCCTATGGATTTAGATTGGTTTTAATCATCACAAGAACTGCAGGGACTTTGTTTTTTTGTTGTTAAATCATGTCTGATTCCTCCCTTCACTCCCTTGTAGTGACAAGTTTGCATCATTTGTCCATTGAAACAGTAAAACAGAAATGTTGCTGCTAAATATCCAGCATCACCTGTACTGCCTTCTGTCCCTGTTCCTGTCAGTTTTCCACCTCTGTTTACACAGTCTTGAAATGTACTACAAATTACTGTCATTCCTGTTAATACTGAACCAGTTACTATCCCAACTTACACATCTCATTTGTGTAATGGTTCAGTTGTATCTGTATTTGTAATGTTGGTTTCAGATCCAGCCTGTTTCCACCACAGAAACAATAAAGACAAAACATAACATTTTGTGATTGAAAGGTTTCCTTCACTACTTCACGTAATTTAAAAAAAGTGCTTTTAATTGTGCACCTATTTTTAATTTATGAATGCTTAAATAATTTTAATACAAGTGTAGATAAGTAAAAGTATATATAATATAATAAATACTAAATAGAAATTTTATATACCTAGCTTGCTACTTGGCTTATGGCAGTTAAATCACCTTGTCCAGGAGATGATCCTTATGGGTCCCTTCCAAACTCAGGATATTCCCTGCTTCCATAACTAGAATAGTACCCAAAGTGATTTCCTCTGCTGTCCTTTCCTCAGAGGCCCTGCACCGCCCCTACGGTTGTGATGTTGAGCCGCAGGCACTGAACGAAGCCATCAGATGGAGCTCCAAGGAGAACCTGCTTGGAGCCACTGAGAGCGATCCCAATCTCTTTGTTGCACTTTACGATTTTGTAGCAAGTGGTGACAACACACTCAGCATCACCAAAGGTAAGACTGGGAGCACAGAGCTGCTGTGGGTTTGAAAACTTAGCAACAGAAATCAGGAGAGGGAATCCTTGCCTGGATAGGAATGGGAGTAGTGCACTTAGAGAAGGTGATTGATTCCCTGCAGCGATGGTGGGAAGCAGGCAGGCCGTCCCTCATGGTGCTGGAGGGACACCTACCGGGCAGTTCTGCTGGGACAGGCACAGTCCAGCCCACTCCTGTGCCAGGCTCCCCAAATCACTGGGCCTGTGGGATACCTGCTGTGGGAAGGGCAGAGGGAAGTGGGTACATCATAGATGGTAACAGAACTCGGGGGCACAGACACTTTCTGATTCTGGTCAGTACATGTTAAATCATATGTTATTTAAAGCATCAAGGAAACAAACGTCATCCCTCCAAGAAAATAACATCTTCCTAATAAGCTGGAGTACAAGAAGCTTTTTGAGTTCATCTCACTGCGCTAAATCAGTGGACAGGATCCTAGGTATTCTGTCTGAGCCTCTGTTTGATAAATACTTTATATGTAGCAGTTTAATCATAAGATGATTTTTGTTGTTAAGCTACAAACCCAGGCTCAACTGATGCTGAGTTTCTCCCTCATGGAGACACAACAGCTTGCACTGTGCTTATTTTGGTTTTTTCTTTCTGTTCACAGGTGAGAAGTTGCGAGTCCTGGGTTACAACCAGAACGGTGAATGGAGTGAGGTACGTTCGAAGAATGGGCAGGGCTGGGTACCAAGCAACTACATCACTCCAGTGAACAGCCTGGAGAAGCACTCCTGGTACCACGGGCCGGTGTCCCGCAGTGCAGCAGAGTATCTGCTGAGCAGCCTCATCAATGGCAGCTTCCTGGTCCGGGAAAGCGAGAGCAGCCCAGGGCAGTTGTCCATCTCGCTCAGGTACGAAGGACGTGTTTACCACTACAGGATCAACACCACCTCGGATGGGAAGGTAAGGACCTCTGGACAATGCTGTAGGGAGAGGGGAGGAAGATATTAATTAAGAGGTGGTGCAGGATCTCAAGTTGCAGATCCAGTATTAATATAAAAGGACACGTGTGCCAAGGGTTTGATGGTAACTCCCCAAACAGCACTTAAGAAGTGGTACAGACAGTTCTTGTCTGGGCTGCAAGTAGCTGGGTAGCAAGGCAACTGTGGCTGGAGGTGGTGATAGCCTTCTACTGATCCCCTTAAAACAGCAGAGCTTTGGTAAGTCAGCATTTTTAACCAAGATCAAGTAGTGGCATGTTGTGTTGAGAGACCTAAGAATTCCAGTTTCTAGTCCTAGCACGAGGCAGGAGACAGCACAGCACTTAAGTGATGGCTTATATGTCGTTGCCTTCTGCAGGTAAAGATCTCACAGATTAATAGCTCTTTGCCCAAAAAGAAGAGAACAAATATTCTAAAATCCCGATTTTCTGATTTTTAACAAAACCGTTAGAATGTTTGTACCAGTTTTCCAGCGTTACTGGAAACTTCCAGCTGCCTTCACTTAAGCAGATTCCCGTTTCTTGCCTAACAGGTCTATGTGACAGCAGAAAGCCGTTTCAGCACCCTGGCAGAGCTGGTGCACCATCACTCGACGGTGGCAGATGGCCTGGTGACAACTCTGCATTACCCAGCACCCAAGTGCAATAAGCCCACCGTGTACGGAGTGTCCCCCATCCACGACAAGTGGGAGATGGAGCGCACCGACATCACCATGAAGCAC
>VZUA01408607.1:0-13865 GCA_013401035.1 Horornis vulcanius
CTGGAGTGGTACAGGTGAGGGCGGGGGACTGCGGGCGCGATCCGTGGCGGTGGCGGGGAGGGAGGAATCCGCTTCGGTGCCGGGCTGGGGAAGCTCCCGCGTGGCCCCGGGCATCCCCTGTTACCCCACGGTGGGACCCGGGGCCAAGGTGCGAGCTCCGGGCGCGCCGCGGGTGTCCGCGGGGACGCGGCGGGCGCGGAGCCGCAGAGCCGAGCCGCGGGGCCGGGGCAGGCGGAGGTCGCCGGGGACCGCGCCTGGCAGCGGTGGTGATTGAAAACGCGCTGGTGGGAAAGCAGGAAATCTCTGATAACATCTCTCTCGGTTGCTCAGATTGTGTGAGCAGACCGTAGCAGTTCAGCTGTACTCTGTGAAAAATATGCCTAAATAGGTCGGTAATTAATAATTACTGAAATAAACAAGATCGCAAGTTATTCCAGGTGCTGCTAGGTCTGAAGGGCTGAAGGATGTTGCCTTCATGTGAGCACAGGCTTTGCTTTACAAATGAGGTTTACTCTTTATTCAACAAGTTACATGTCAGGAAGTTTTTTTCCATTGAAAAGATCTAATTCTGTTCGTGAAGAAGTCTCTAAATACTGTTGTCTGACATTGGGTAATATTTTAAAGGAATTTTGTGCTTAAAGTCCTGGTTGTTAGAAAACACTGGACTGCGGTAAGGAAGTGTTAAATGTCTTAACAGGTTTAGCAAACCAATGAATTATGATGGCTCAGTGTTTTTTCTTTCTCTCTTAAAAATTTCTGAGCAGAATGCAGCACATCAGTAGATCTTAAAAATTCCTAGTAGCACTGTTCAAATACTGGTTCTTAATAAGAAGTGGTCTGTGGCTGAGCTGGTGGAGTTCTTGTTGTGGTTAGTATGGCAGCTGCTTAGCTGCTCTGAAAATAAAGCTACAGATGAGAGGCAGCAGGCTAGTTACTGCTGGAATTATCTGGTCACTCCTTATTAAAATAAATTACATTGTCATGGGTATTTAAAAGTAAGAAACTCCAGGCAGTTTTCTGTGGGGATTGTGGAAGCAAAGCCTTCGTAACACCTGGTGTGGCGCCCACTTGGCTCTGGTGAACTGCTGTGGGATATTCTGGAGGGATTTCAAGAAAGTGGACATCAGCACTGAAAAAGTGAGGTTATCCCTGAGAGTGTTTTCAGTGTGCTGCTCTGATGGTGGGAAGAACTAAAGGACTGGCTATGGTTTTGTGTTTATAGATATAATTTCAGACACAGTATTTTATTGTGCTGAATTTTCCTGGAGGAACAGCTTACCTTGAAAAATAAGTTTCTAAAATTGGCTAGAAGAGGATAGAAAGTGGCGTATAAAAAAGTCTGGTTTTATTCAAAACAGGCAGAAGATCAAGCACTGAATAGGATGAGCAGCTGGTTTTTCATCTTTAAAGTTATGCTACTAGAAAAGGGCCAGTGAGTGGGTGTAACTCCTCTCGAGTAAGAGGCGCGCACACACAGGTTTTCATTTGCAGCATGCAGTTTGGTATTTTCTATCCCTGCAGCAGCTCTCTGCTGTGTGCCGCTCATTTCAAGCCCTGGAGCTCTGCTGCTCGGGCGGGAGAGGTGGGAGAACACGTGGGGGCACCCCTGGTGTCTGAGGGTCTGGGCAGAGCAGGCTGTGGGATGGATGCTCTGGGCACAGGGTAAAGAAATTACTCTGGTGCTCTGTGCCAGTGCAGCCCTGGCTGCCTGACCTACAGTTACCTTCACACCTGCCCAACCCAAACATGTGCTTCTCCCTGGCTCCTTCCAAGAGTGTTCAGCCTTGCAGGGGCAGGACTCCGCTGGTGGTCTGTGCCTCAGCAGCAGCCACAACTGCCCTGGTGCTGTACTGGTGCCAGGTTGTCGTAATGGACTGGCTTTTAGTGCCATCAAACACAAACCAAAAGCAGCATGGGGAAAGATCACTGTCCATCCCAGCATCCATCCCTTTTTTCCTGACCTTCCCTGAGATTACCTGATCGAGTGTACCAGGGAGGCTGAGAGCTCACAGCTGTGTCCCAGGTAGAGTAATTGGAGATTTTTTTTTCCTATCCACAGAAATGTCAATGTTTTTTTAGCAAAGAAACAACTATTGAAGTTTTTACTAGCGTCTTCTTATGGTGACTTCTGCATTACACACTGTGAGCTTTTAACACGGTCAGGTTTTTTCATACATAGTGGAATAAGGGAATGGCAGACCTTCAGGGTTCCTTGCTTTGTCGTTCAGTCACAAGATTATCTCCCAGCCTCGAGGAGCGGGAGGAAAGGGAAATGCCTTCTCCACCTTGGTTTCTCCACCTCTAAAATGGAGACGGCACCAGGGCATTGCCATTTCTTTGTGTGTACTCCATGCCACATTACCTGTGTCTTTGCTGCCTTGAGACTGGAAAGCCCTAAACCCTCTGGGGGTCTGGTCCAGGATCTCTCAGTGGCTGGAGCTGCTGCAAACACTGGGCCAAGGGACACAGGTCAGTGCTGCTGGGGGCAGGGTGGCATGTCAGGATGGCAGTTCCACACTGCCTGCTCTGTTTTTTCCTCGGAACCTGTAGGGAAAGCTCAAGGTTTGAGTGCTGTCTCTAAGCCTTTAGCTCAGTTCATGTGGCAATTGCAAACAGAGGGCTTCCCACGCACGAACTGGTGCAAACTGGGCCAAGACTAGTTTTGGTTAATTTCTGTTATGCTGTCAGAATTGTTTGCATGGTTGCAGTTTATGATTCTGTCTGTCCTAATGCTGGGCTGTCTGAAGGACAAGTTCCATGGTATAGCTTTCCTTAAATGACATCCAATCTTCCTCTGCTGTCCCTTTGTAAGCCATTGTCTTTAACTTGCCCCTTCCTTCCCCGGGATATGCCATCTTTCCTGCAGGAGCTACTGCTGACTTTTAGCCAGTGTCCAAGTGTCCCCTGCTCTCTCTCTGTGCCCAGGCACAGAGTGATCTCTGCATGTCCCCCGCAGCCAGGCTGGACTGCAGGCATTTGCTCTCTCCAGTGTGGTGCTCATGCCTCAGTGGGGATGTCCCATGCCATAAGCTATGCCCTGAGCTACCCTGCATTTGGAAAAGCACTGAGAGCCTTCCTCAGAGCACAAAAAGGATGGCAGAATGACAGAGAGGCCTCTGAGGCCAGGGAATGGAGATTACATCCACAAACGCTCATTACAAGCACAGGAGCAGCATTTGGGATATGCCAGAGATGCATCAAGGGCAGACAGTTGTGTAGGGATGTTGTGGATAATGGAAACTGCAAACTGCCTGCAGTGTCCAACACCTGGACAGGTTTTTCCCCTTGTGGTGCTAGAGGCTTTGGTTTGGTCTCAGAGAGGAGAGAACCCAGGGAGGTGGGCAGGGGTCTGCAGGGGAGCCCTGGAGTCGGTGTGGTCCCAGTGGCTTTGTGTGACTGGAGGAGGAGGGGGAGATGATCCTGTTTGGCACTGGGCAGTGGCCATGCTCTCAGTGCCATGGGCAGTGCATCGGGGCCCCCTGTGCTGATGCCAATTCCTCAGGATGCTCAGATGCTGCTGGTGACTGCTCGGGGGATTTTGGAAGGGAAATGCTGCAGGTGGCTGTGTGAAGGGAGTGGGAGCTCCGAGCCCCACCATGGGGGGCTTTAGTTGTGACTTTCTGCTGGTGCAAATGACGAGCACAGGAGACCTCATCACTTGGGTACCGTTGAGGTTTTCTGAGCTGAGTGGAACAGCCCAGTGCTCCCAGCCACCATCCCCAGCTGCCTGCAGGCTCAGCATGGTGAGGGGGTTCCGTTCTGTCACGTTATGCTTTCAAGGCTATCTTGACATCCTGCCTTCAGCAGAAAAACTGGGGATTTGTAACAGCACTTTGAAAGCAAACTTGCAGTTTTAACACAAATATGATTTCTGTAACACGAAGAGAACACCTGATAGTGGTGAGTTGAAACTGAGTTTTAAGGTTCGCTGATTGGAAGAGTTAAATTCTGTGTGTACATGCACATTGCTTTACTCCTTGCTTCCTCCTCAGTGGAACCTTCATGGAGAGGCCGCAGCAATGTCTGTGATTAGATACCATTCCCCTCTCTGCCCTGGGCCTCCAGTGCTGAGCACTTGGACTGGGTGTAGCTGTGTGCATGGAGTGGCCCCGCTGCAGGAGCAGTCACCATGACAGGCAGGGGAATGGCTTGCATGTCTAATGCTATTTGCACCGCCTGTCTGGGTTTTTAGGACTGTTCTCCCGAGCAGTCAGGCCTGCGTGTTATTTGGTGAGCTGCTGCCCTCATACAAATAATGAATAATGTCATGACAGGGAGCTTTTCTCTCAGTAATAAACACGTGCTCACGAGTCAGCGGTTCCGTGGAGCCGGTGGCGGTGGCTCCAAGCTGGCACTCCCAGGCACATCCCTGCGGACACTGTGCTTGTCTCTATGGGGGAGGGGGCTGTGGTGTGTTGTTATTTCTGCCATGGGCTCTGCTCCCCAAGGACCATCTCACCTTCCTTCCTGTGCTGACCTGGCGGCTCGGGCGGTGGGGCCAGCCCTGCGTGCCCAGGGGTGATCCAACCTTGGAGCACCTGCCTTTTGCTGCCATGGCTGCTGGCAGGAATTGTGTCCAGGGATGTGTGAGGGGACCCTTCTTCAACATCCCCTAGCAGCTGTTGGGCAGCAATAGCTTGGGGCCATTTCAGCCTCATCCCACACAGTGTCACCTCGCTGTGAGCTGTAGCTCGCTGTGAGCTGTAATTGTGTTGCTGGGTAATGCCTGTGCTGTTCTGATCGGCTCAGGGCATTCAGGAAATCAAACCCTTTCCATCAGCACTGAGAGCCTGTGCTGATGGCACTGTGGGAACACCTACAATGGGCGGATGGATTTGGGTCTGCTGTTGCCCACAGGCACTGCTGCAGAGCCTGGGAACTGCTGTGTTTCTCTGCAAAAGGCCTTCCCAGAGTGTTGTACCCACTGCACTTCTGGTAACTTAGGGAAAGTGTATTGATTTTGTTTCTGGGCCCTGCTGTGAGTTGGCTTCTGCTGAAATGTAGTGACTCAGCTGCCTCTGTCCTCTGTGGATCCAGTGTATTGGACTTTGCTGACACCTGGGTTGGCTCTGGGCTGGGGACTGTGAGCAGGGGTCAGGCTTTGTGCTGCTTGGCCCCCATGTTTCACCCGTCTGGGGACTGAAGAGAGGCCACTCCAGCAGCAGGCATGGATTTTCTGCATCCTGCAGCTACTGCAGTGAATCTGCTATGTGAATCCCCCAGCCAGAGCTGGGGGTCTTCTGGCTCTGCCCCTGCCTTGTGTGCTGGGCCAGGGGAACCCACCCCACACCCTTCCTGGGCAGTAGTTGTCTCCCTCCTTTCTGCTCTGTTTTAGCTCAAGGAATGAGATGAAGGAATGGATTGTGTCTCTTTGCAGTGTTTTATCACCTGATGATGGTTATCCACATGCCGCTCAGTTGTAGCCATGGGAATGGCAGCTGCTTTCAGCACCTGCAGCCCCTGTGTGCTGCTCTGGCTCTTCCTGCAAAGAGAGTGAGAGGAGTGCCAGGGCCAACACACTGGCAGGAGGGCTTTGGAGCACCCGCTCCCGCAGGGCTTGTCGCTGCTTCTGTCTCCATGTGAAATGTATTTGTAGTTGACTGGGGGCACAAAGTGCTGAGAGAAAGGTGGGAGCAGGACAGGGAGGCAGCAGGGTGCTCTCTGTGCCCCTTGGCAGCCCCCAGGCACCAGCCCCCCTTGCCTTGGCAGGGGGGTGTCCGGCCCCATTCCCTCAGGCGGCTGGAGTGGAGTGACCGGGGCCACGTCCAGCACCACGCCCAGCTGGGGTTCTGCCCTGCTCCCACTCTGACCCTGGTGTGTGTGGGGAGCCTGTGAACAGGAGCAGCCACACAGCTCCCTTGGCAGGATTAGGGACAAAGGGCTCAGCACACCAACCACACATGTTGGGGACCCCTCTTCCAGTGACTGTTGAAGCATCCCTTGGAGCATGTAGGAAACATGTCACCAGTCCTGAAATCATTGAACTGTTGCACTGTAGTCTCAAGAACATCCTTTCTCTTGGATTTTGCTCAATAACCCACTTTGTAAACACTCTGGTGCTTTGCTGCTAACAGTTTAAGTGTTATCTGTGATGTGAAAGTTTGTGAGCTTTGCTCTCTTTGTGAGTGCAGTACTGCTCGTTCATGTAGAGTTACAGAAAACTCAAAAATAGGCCTGGAGAAAAATATCCCCTTGGCGAAGCAAAAGGGGAAGTGCTGGGTGGTCGTGTTCTCTGGTTTAATGATGCACCTGACCCCTGCTTGCTCCCTGGCTCAGCAAGGCTCACTCTGCTCACTCTGCTCTACCCAGACTGGCAGAGAAGGAACAACAGCTTCTCAATGAAAGTTATGGGCAAAGGCTTTAGATTTTCAAAGTCAAAATTCCAACACAAATTTGTGACACCTTATATGACACCTTATATTTACAAAGGTCAGAGTCTTTTTCTTTTCAAGGGTTTCTTTTACCTCTTCTTGTCATGGGGGCTCCTTTTCTCTGAGTCATTATTTCATGCACTTCAGCAGATATTTTATTGCTTTGGGGGCTGGGCTGGTTCATGTGGGACATTTCTCACTGCTCAGAGTGTGATACACAGAGGTAATTTCTTTCAAATGATTTTTGCTTGAAGTGGTTTCAATGAATTGCAGAGGCTATGAGCATGAATGAATGGCTGAAGCATTTGTATGGAGTCCAAGTGAGGAACCTGCTCGATCAAACTTTCCAGAGCATCCAGTGTGGATATTGTAATTTCACTGCTGTGTGCATGTGAGCAGCAGTTCATTTTAGCCTTTTGATCCACTTCTCAATAAGTATTATTTAGGGTTGTATGAGGTTTAAATTGGTTTCCCCTATATTTGAAAAAGTTTAAAGGAAACCCCAGAATTACAAGAGTCTTTTCAGTTACAGTGAGAAATTCCTGTTTAGATCAAAGGTACCTGTTGAGGGCGTGGGGGGAGTGGCTGGGCAGGATTGGGCCCTGACCCTGCCAAGAGCAGCTCCTCTCCCTGGGCTTGGCCAAGCTGCTGCCCAGACTCAGCTCCACGATGGCACGTGGGCACTGCTCCCCCCATTTGTTATTTAGGTAGCTGCAGTTTCCAAGCTGAAGGAGAGTGTTGAAAGCTGACTGTAGAAGGCTGGGGAAAAGATTCGTACTTATGAAAAGGAAGAAGAAAAAAGCCAAAAAACAGCCCTCAAAAAAGCCTCCAACCTTTTTTTTCAGTCTCCCATTTCCCTCCCCAGTGTCAACACACCAATTTAGTAAATGTTGCAAGGCACAGTATTTTCCCCCTTGTCATATTATACATCCAGGCATCAAGGATGGATCATAAACTTGCTCTTTATGGCTTTAACATTTCAATTGCTAGTCACATTTTATGTAAATGAAGGTATTTACCTTGACAAGCTCTCCTGTGAAGTACAGTACTTCTTTACAGAATAAATTTGGCAATATAAACAGGCCAAATGCTGGGGGTGGATGCAAAATTCACAATTGATTTTTACAGCTAAGTAGGATCCTCCCAAAATATACTGGAGTTGTCTGCTCCAATCTTGTCAGTGCCTGGAGAAACTGAGGCAGGCGGACCTGGGGGAAGAGGAAATAGCAAAGGGACATCAGTTATAGCCACCGACCTACTAAACAGAACTAGCTTTGGATAAAAATAACTCCATCTGCCAGACTTTATTTTGTATTACAGAGATTGCTGTAACACATTTCAAGCCAAAATCTGATTTCCATTCCCTTCAGAGCCAGGCTGGACTGGACTTGGCCCCCTCCTTTATTAGCAGTAATCATTTTGGATCCGAGCAGAGCAGCGCTGCTGTGATAGCCCAGATCTGCAGCCCTCCTTTGTTTTAGAGTGTATTTCCTTTCATCTTGCATTGAGATGGGTACAGTGATATGTTTAGTATTAGTGTTTATCCACATCTGCAAATAACTTTTATTTCAGCCCCAGCTCTGCCCTTTCTGTTTTTGTTCTTGATGCACACTCGTACAACTAAGCCGAGCCGTGAGCGCTCGTGGGAAGCCACTGTCAGCATCAGGACTGGGTGTTAAACCTGGCCGGATCCCACAGCTCCCAGCCGGGGGGGAGACAAACCCACCCAGCCTGTGTGAAGCCAGCACGGGGGCATGCACCAGCCCCAGAGGCTTTGAGGCTCCTCCAGGTGCTTCTGCGCCCCAGAGGCTCAGCTGCTGCCCACTCCTGAGCCCCAGAGGTGTGGGAAGGAGTCACCTCCCAACTCAGCCCTGGGTGGAAGGTGCTGCATCACCTGTGCAGGTGACAAACTGTCAATTACTCGGCTCTGCTCCTGCTTGTTCAACAACAAACTGACCATTTTCCATCCAAAGTGCTGACTCAAGCAGTGCTGGTGGCAGACCGTGGATCCTAAAGTCATTGCTGCTGGAGGTCTTTAACTGGCTGTTGGTTCATCCCTCCTTGGTCTGTTCCCTGGGGAGCACCAGCATCAATCCCACAGTGCCACTCCCCTGCACTGTCAGCACTCACAACTTTCAAGCTCATTTTAGGGCTCTCTATTTGTACCCTTTTAATTCCTGAATTACCAATCACCACCTCTACTTCATGCTCTGTGGCACTGGGCCCTGCAGAACCAGAGGGTGCACTGAGGGACGCTGGTACATCAGGAAAGGGCTCTGGGTACCCTAGGAAAGGGCTCTGCCTCCTCTACGTGAGCTGTTCACCTTGCACAGCAAGGTAAATCCACAGTCAGGTGTGAACTAGAAGGGCTCTGGGGTGCCAGGCCACGTGGTGGGGATGGGGATTTCGCAGCATGAGGGAGGGTGTTGGGGCCATGGGTGGTGCTGGTGCTGAGCTGTGCCACAGAAAAGAGGACATTACACCTGCCTGGGGCCTGGCCGTGGAGGAATGGCTCTCAGCAGTGTTCCTGCTCTCAGTCTTTGTTAATGGCTCCCCCAGAGAAACGGGTATGTGGCCAAAGGAGCACATCCAGGGCACCCAGGCACTGCTGCAGTTGCTGTCGTGACCCCCAGGAGCTGGGTCTGGCAGGGCAAACCCCAACAGGGCTGGAGCAGTGTGGAGGGGCAGAGGCCCCAGGGCTGCACAGTGCCTGAGATGGGGCAGCTGCTTGTTTGGGCTGCTCATCCTGCACTGCCAGTGTGGGGAAGAGGCTGCAGCAGCTCTGTTGCTGGGTCTGCTGCACACGCCAGGATCTGAAGTGATAACGGCCCCTTACTCAGCTCAAAATCGTCTAGACCCACCCCCAAAAACCAAAACAGTGTGGAAAATGCCTGAGGCAACAACTTCATTGGTAAACTAAAGCATCTTGCTGAGAATTTCATAGACCCAGCAAATCATAATGCAATTTCCTATGCAAAAAGGGTTTATCTCTATCTAAATATTATTCCGCACCGTTACTCATTGTAAGGAAGTTATTGCTCTCCTAGGTTAACTGATTGAACTTTGGAAATAGAGCTGCAAGCTTATTGTACAGACGGGAGCTTGACTTTTATTGCTCCTAAATTGTAGTGATACTATTAGATGTGAGTAAAATGTACAGTGCATTAGAAAATATTAAAGTTTGGTATCACTTTAAAATTAAAAAAGATTAAAAGAAGCATTTCTGCAGTCTAGCCCACCATGAAATTGGAGTCTATTTGGTATGTGAAACGTGCGATACAAATAGCCTAACAATTAATGACAAAGGAAGAGCTGGGATGGATTTATGGCTTAAACTACCCTGGATTTCACAAGGCTGGAATGGCAGCAAGGGAAATGTGTTATTAGATCATTACAGGCTTTTCTGCTAGAGCCACTGCTGCTAAAGTTACAGCAAGGTGTTTTATTATTACTCTGTTCCCACATAATACTCTGAAGCATTCTCATCTTGGGATATGGTCGTCTCAGTGGGAGGCGATCCATGTCTTTGCTGCAGATGGGTTCTTTTGGAAAACCTTATCAGGAACTCCTCAGCCATTTTTTCCTGTAGGCAGAGGTGAAGAAGTGCTTTCCCACGGCCAGGCTGTGCAAGGAGCTTGTTTATTCGTGTGTCAGTTCCGAGCTGCTGGCTGTCCGTGGGGTGATGGATGCGGGGCTCTGGCTGGCGAGGGCCCCCTGGCACTGTGGCAGGTCCATCTCCTGCTGCCACTTCAGGGTCCTTCCCTTCCCGGGGTGCTCTGCCACAGCATTGCCCACTGTGGCTCCCCCCATGACCCCTATTTAACTTTTTCTAACGCTTGGAGTGTGTTGCAGGCGGAGGTGAGCCTGAAGCTCTTTGCTGTGCCCAGAGGGTAAGGATTTGGGATGCTGGTGTACGGAGGAAGGGAGGGCTCTGCAGAGAGGTGGATTTCACCTGTGCTTCTGTCTTCCAGTGAGCCTGTGGAGAGCTGAGCCCCCAGTTACCACAAGGCTGGGGAGACCCTCATCCTGCAGCATTGCTGTTGTTGGGGAGGGTCTCAGCTGCAGCCCTTCCCCTCCCATGTGGCTGTCAGCATCCAGCAGGGACCCAGGCACTGGATGACCCCAGCAGCCAGCATTGTGCCTTGGGCTCTCTCTCGGGGTGGGGAAAATAGATTGAGGTAGGACTGGTGTTTGGGGTGCCCTTGGGGTGCAGGTTCAGGGCCTGTGGTGCCAGATGAACACTGTACAGCCCTAGGGAGTGTAAACTGCATTTCTAATCCAGCTTTCTCACCTTGCACTTCATATGAGAGTCATCTTGTACTGGTGCCTCTGTGCTGGAGCATACAGTGCAGGTAATGTATCTCCTTCTTCATTAATGGGATTTATATCCTTAGTGTTCCTTGCTGGATGACTTAGTATTGTAATGAAGAACATGAGTGCTGCCTTAATTAAAATGTAACCCCCATATTAATATATATGTTGCCACTGAAAATTGAAATTCACTGAAAACTGAGCTTAAAAGCTCATGGCAGGTGGAACTGGCATGTGCAGGGGGAGGTGGTTTGGGGTGAAGAGCCTCAGCTCTGCAGCCCAGCCATGCAGTATGGGGCTCAGCCCGTGGCAGGGGCTGAGGCCAGAGCTGCCTTGATAGCCCCCCACAGCAGGCAGGCAGCTTCTGCCCCACTGCCTGGTGCTGGTGCACCACAGCTGTCCCAGGGCTGTGAGCTGCCACCTGCCCTGCACTCAGCGTCACTGGGAACCTGTGCCAGTCCTGGTGCTCACTCCCAGGATATTCTCTTTTACCAGGGAGGTGCAAAGCAGCTTAATGAACCAGAGAATTTGTTCCATAATATTACTTTTAAAAAAATCTTGTAAATGCAAACATTCCAAGCCTGTCTCCGAGCTGTGCATGCATTGCCATTGGCAGTATGATCAGTTAGGAAGATATTTTGCATTCAAGGATTTGCAATTTCTAGGTCCATGAATATTCAGTCTCCAGCTCGCCCTTTTTGTCTGTGTTCCACACCTACCCTCTCCATTCCTTGCTCCTTTTTTTTTTTCCAGTGGATTCAATTAGTTCTATTTGCTGCTTTAGCAATAAAACAATTCCCTCTGTGGCATTAAAATGAGTTTCTTTCATTATTTCATTTGGCTTCTTGTTATATGTGGAAGGAAGGTAGGGAGCTGTGCTCTGTGCCCCAGCTCTCAGGGGCTGCCAAACCCTGGAGGACATGAGATGTACTTGGGGCAGCATTAGGAATTAATGAAGGGCATTGCTGGCGCAGAGCTGCAGGAGCTGCGCTGACAGAGCCACTGTCAGAGCCACCAGGAAAATCTGAGCAGTCCCAGCAACTTTCGGTAGGACTTTGGCACCTGAGTCACTGCAGCCTTCCGTGTGCTGTGCTCCTGACCCTGCTTGGGTTGTTGGGTCTGGTCAGTTCTCACACGGCCTTTGTGTCACCTGTTGGTACTGAAATGCAGGGACTGAGCCCCTGGTTGGCTTAGGTGAGGCACTGGTCAATCTGAGCAGAAACATCAGTTGAACCAGCAGATGGGTTTGTGGAAGCAGTGTGGCTGCAGGGGCCGAAGCTGCTCAAGGGTCTTGGTCCCATTGCCTCCCTAAGTATAGCCGAGTGCAGTGTGAGGAAAGCACAGAGGCACTGTGAGAGCCACAGAGCAGTGATGGTGTGGGCAGTGTGTACACAGGATTACACACAGGGCCAGAACACTCTGGTCTGTCTACTCTTGGAGTGCCCTTTCAGGGGGCTGCAATGGCATTGGGAGAGTGTAGTGCGGACAGACCCATAAATCATTCGTTTCGCACTGTGCTAAACACAAATCCTATTAGTGCACTGAGGAGCATCTAAGTAGAGAAAAGAAAAAGGCAAGATAGAAAGAGGAAACGAGATTTAAATCTAATTGTTTTTCTGCCTGTGTTTCAGCACAGTTTGGCTGGGACATGATGAAATGCAGAGGAGGAGAGCCGACACTGGTGGGAGTGGGAGCCAGTGGTGTTCCTGCTCTGCTGCCCCAGCAGCTGATGTAGATGTTGCAGGAGATGTGACTTTGTGTATTCAAAATTATTTTTTAATTACTTTTCCTTCTCTTTCTATGACTGGGGAAGGTTAAAGCAGTTGTGGTGATTCCAGCTGCTTTTCCATTTTGCAGTTAAATCTAGAACCAAATGAGAATTTCCAGGCTGGTGGAGGGGCTGCGGACCCTAGGGTCTGACAAGCACCCAAATTTTTGGAAAAAAGAGGTTTGTGCCTTTCCTCTCCCCACAGAAAGGCCCATGCCTCTCTGCAGCAGAAAGTGAATGGCCACTGGTGCTGGCTGCCCCCAGATGGAACTGCGGATTCAGGCAGGATGGGTGGCTGCCAGTGCAATGGGTTAGTGACAGCAGGTTTCAGAGGGACAAAGTAAAGGAGCTGAACAAGGAAAGGTGTCTATTAGGGATGGAAAACCATTTTAAAAGGAAGCAAAATTAGAGAATGCAGTAGGGTAAGTAGGACTGCAAAGTTCCGTAATTAATCACACTTTTGGAATTTGGAAAGGAAATAAATGTGATAAAAGGATTTGTCCGAATACATTACAGGCAAATTGGAAAAAAAAAAAAAGAGGCGGGGTCATCACAGCCTTGGAAATTGTGCTCTTCAGAAATCTTCAATCATCCTCACGATCAATTCTGTGTTTCTTTAATAGCACTGTCTTGGATTAACCGCTACCTGCATCCAGGCATTAAAAAAGTATCGAGTATTTGTCTTTCAAGAATACACTTGGAAATTGTTTATGTCACTGATGTGTTTCAGTGCTGTAACCCAAGCTGAAATCCAACCTGCCCGAGGTGCCCAGCGCTTGGTCCTGCTGGCTCCTGCCCCTAAGATCTGCAGCATGGGAGGGTTTTCTCATGAACCACTTGTTTGTTTGTGCAGACGATTACACCGGCTTTGCTATACAACAGTATGTTTCTGTGCAGCAAACAATCTGCTTTATGGGTTTTCCTAGGAAAATATCAGCTCTCTATGCTCACTAATATGATTCAATTGTGTTGTGTTATCTGACCTTTAAGGAACTTGCAATCTATAATGACATGGTTCTACAGCAGAGCCACTAGTAAAAGCCCCGGCTCCTGGGGAATTCCGGCAGCAAATAAGTGAAGGCTGGCTACAGAAGCAGTAACAAGGCACTTTAACCCCTTGGTTGCTGGCCTGCAGAGGTGGGTCGCCATCCCCCTGGCGAGGTGCTGTAGGAATGTGTGTGTGGGCAGCTGGAGGTGGGAGCGCAGCTCTGTCTCACCCCATCCAGGAGCACCCAGAGCTGGCACCTCTCGCCCCTGTCCCCAGAGAGCATGGCGGGAGGCAGGGGACAGGGAGGGGACCCGCTGTCAGCCAGCAGAGCCGCTGGTCTTGGCTGTGCGGAGAAGGCAGGAGGGGGTCACCCGTGCCCCCGTTCCCGAGTGCAGCACTTGGCAGCGGGGCAGCGCAGGCTGTGCCC